>PVKA01002877.1:0-62537 GCA_004027165.1 Ctenomys sociabilis
AAAAAAAAAAAAAAAAAAAAAAAAAAAAAAAAAAAAAAAAAAAAAAAAAAAAAAAAAAAAAAAAAAAAAAAAAAAAAAAAAAAAAAAAAAAAAAAAAAGGATGCTGAAAACAGGAGAATCACTACAAGTCTGATCTACATAGTGAGACCCTGTACTAAATACTTTTTTTTAAAAAAAGTAAAAATACATAAAGAATGAAAATTTAGGGAAAGGAAATAAGCATAATAAATTATTGATCATATCACCAAGCAAACAGCTGTAAATTAATCAAAACCAGGATGCTGTTGCTCACCAATCAAGTTAGGGTAGTAGGCCAGGGAGGTGGCTCAATGGAATAAGTGCTTCCCTGGCAAGCACAAGGGCCTGAGTTCAATCCCCAGTACCATAAGATATGCTGGCTCCAGAACCCAGGGGGCATTGTGCTAGCCAGGCATGGTGGCACACACCTATAATCCTATAATCCCTAGGGCTAGGAGGTTGAGACAGGAGGATTACTACAAGTCCAAGCTATGTAGCAAGACCCTGTACCAAATAAATACATACATACATACACACATGTTTTAAAAAATGTATTACTTTTTGAGATAGGGTCCCAGGCTGGCATTGACCTTACAAGTGATTCTCCTGCCTCAGTTTCTCAAGTGCTAGGATTACAGGTGTGTGCCATGTCAGTTTTACAATGTTAGATTTGAAAGAGGAAAATATGACACTGATTTTACAACTTTGCCAACGTATTCTTACATTTATAATTCTACATACTGCAGCAAAAGAAAACAAGACTCTAGATATTTACCTGTTCACCATGCATGTGATTTGTGTTTTCATGATGGTTCCCTTTCAGATTTAGTACAAGAGCAAGCACTACTTTTGATCATGAAAAATGTAATTTAAAATAAAACAAATAAGACTTGAAAAGCACTCACTTAAATAAACAAAATAATTTTGAAGGCTAAAGCTTAGCACTTTTTATCTAGATCACTCCGCTTCTCTGTTAAAATAGCTTCCTTTTCAGGCCTGTACAAGTCCACAAAGAAAATTAAACATTTTCAGGCAACTTAATAAAGTAATTTAGACATCTCTGAGAGGTTTGTATTAATACCTGCAGATAGGAAGTGGGTGACTCACTGCTAGCCCCAGGCCATGGCTCTGGCCCAGGCTGGCCTGACTCTGCTTGTCCTCAGGTTTACTCTGTGTGTGTGTGTGTGTGTGTGTGTGTGTGTGTGTGTGTGTGTGTGTGTGTGTAGGGGTTAAGGAGTTCAGGATTACTGAAGCTCACCAGGTAGCTCATTAGCTTTCCTTGGACAGGGTTTAGTAATATGTGCCCCACTTAGCTTCTGGGCTGTGTATACTTACAACAGCATAGCTGGGCAGAGTCCAGTCCCTGAAAGGGACCCGGAGGGAGTCTGGTTCCTCAAGAATCAATTCTGTTTCTCAAAGTTAAGGAGTGGATGCCAGCAGCCAAGCCCAAGGGCCTGGTCCAACCTTGAAGGACACTGAGCATCAACTTTTGAGAAAGTGCAGGGTCAGAGGTGGCCTTTCCATGAGAGCTCAGACAGTGCCTGGGGCAACTGTGTGCCTACAGGTAGCCTGCAGCCTGATCCCTCTGTGTCTTGGCCTCCATTGAGAAAGAAGGAATGGAAAAGCAAGGAAGGGAGGGAGGAAGCCCACTAGGAGATGTGTCAAAAGTAGCTCATAGCTGGGCATAGTTGTTCAAGCCTGCAACCTCAGCGCTCTGGGGGGCTGAGGCAGGAGGATCACAATATCAAGCCTAGCTTGGGAAACTTAGAAACTGAGAAAGATCCTGTATCAAAATAGGAGGGAGAAGAGAGGCTGCAACTCAGCATGAAGTCCCTGGGTTTATCTTTCTCTGGAAATCTTTAAGTCTTTGTGGAACACAATACATTATTATTTCCCTACTGAGGGTTAAGGGAGCTGGATATTTACCCATCAATTCCTATCCCTTACTGGTTGAAGTCTGGGTCTTGGGCATTAAGGTCATTTCCCTGGCACTTATGAAACACCTTGTGCTGTGCAGTTATCCACCAAGCCAGCAAAGGCCTGGGGCACAACTGTGGGGAGCTGTGGTTGGAGCTGGTGAGCAGCTGCTTCGTGAGGGGACACCTAGAACCTGCCTGCTACTTCCCAGGCCACCAGAGGGTCCTCTACTGGGAAGGATCTCCTCATTTCCTCCCAGGAGCCCTAGGTCACATGTTCCCTATTCCTGGGGAGTGGCTCTTCGGCTTTCTTCACCCATCCATTCATCGCTCATCCAGTTCTTTTCATTAGGAAGGATGGGAGAGATCTGAGGAAAAATAATGCAGAGTCCTGTCTGAAAGAGGAGCAGAAAGGGGAGACTTCAGGCTGTTACCTTTGAAATTTGCTTCCATAGAGCAAACTGGAATGGAAAGATTGATCATGTAGGGAATGGAATAGATGAAAGAAATGAATAAGAGATACAACAGAAGTGTTTTAAGTGAGTGCAGTGGGTTTCTAACTGGTAGTCAACTTATTACACCCAGCTGAATTAAAATAGTGTGATGCCGGGTGTAGGAGGCCTGCCTGAGGACTGTTGCTGCCAGCATGAAGGCAGAACAGGAGGAGCTGCTGGAAAGCTATTCGGGTGCTGTTTGGAGAAGCTGTTGGAGGCTGCCCGTGCTCTTGGACTGTTCTGCTGGAGGATTTTATCATTCTGGCTTTCCCGATAGTCTTTAGAGAAGCTTGGTTCCTCATCTTGAACATGAATTCATGGCTCCGGAGGGGAAGATGGTGCACTGCTCAGCCTCATGGAAAAGCTTGTAGCGCTGGCTTTTCAGATGGAAACTTGGCTTTCCTTGTCGCCGAAGGAGCTTGGGACTTCACTGTTGCTGAGGATGGCTATGGTACCTTTGGGGTAGCTCTGGTGCTTACCTTGAATGTTGCTTCCTAGATCCAGTTCAGATCCCTCAGTTTGCTAGCACAGATCCTTCATCCCGTTGGCCTAGACTTCCTAGCTTCCACCACTGGCCTTTGGGCCTTTCCAGCACAGATCCATGAAGCAGGCCTGCATAAGACTTTGTTGTGGGTTGTAGGCCTTCAATTGGACTGGTAGGAGGCATTATAAGCCCCAGGCCCTTATCTGGATTCTTTAGCATTTAGTGTGTGGATAGGTTTCTTTTGCCTGTATATAATTCTTTGGATGATTCATTATAAAATGTGTCCCATATTATTTTGTTTCCCTTACAAAAACCCCCAAACTAAGACAGTGATGTAAAATCACTTATTAAATCTAAACGTGTTTTATTTATTTTTATTTAGGACAGCATGTACAGAGTGTACAGGGTCTCACTGTGTGGATTGAACTCATAGCAATCCTCCTGTTTACAGTCTCCCAAGGGCTGGGATTACAGGTGTGCACCATGATAACTGGAAAATTGATTTACTTTTAATTAATATCATGAAACTGGCCGCTGTAAATAATGACAAATGAGTTGCAAGGTTGGTACACAGATGTCCTTAGACCTTCAATCAGCTCCTGCTGTTGTCAACTTCTCATGTAACTGTATCAATCAGGGAAGTGATATCTTTTGATATAGCACATTAATTGGTTGATAGAGTTGGTTCAGTATTTTGTTTTCTCTTCTTCTTGCTTTTATGTATTTAGTACAGGGTCTACAGAGTCTCACTACGTAGACTGGACTTGTAGTGATTCTCCTGTTTTCAGACTCCCAAGTCCGGGGATTACAAGTGCTCCACCATGCCCAGACTTAATCATGGTCTCAGTGTGCACGGAGGACAGGACTGGCAGGGCACGCTGAGGATCAAACGCCAGCCCCTGCACTCTGCCTAAGCAGGCTCTTTAGTCTGCTGAGCTATCTGGCAGGCCCTTTTTTTTTTTTTTCCAACTTTCCCACTAATGTCCTGTTTTCCCCTGACCCAGGACCCAATCAGAAACCCCATTATATTTACGAATCTTATCTTCTTAGGAGCCTCCAATTTGGAGCAGCTCCTTAGTTTTTCTCTCCCCTGTCATAGCTTTCATGTCTGGGGCCTTCAGGGACGTTGTTTTGGGGACTGGTTATCAGTTTGGACTTGCCTGGTGTTTGTCTGTGATTAAATTTAGGCTCACTGGTTGGGTGAGAGCATGCAGGCTCAGTTCCACACCTCGTCTGTGTCAGAAGGCGCAAGACGCCCCACATCTCGTTAGCAGGGATGCTCATTCTGACTGTTTTCTTAGGGCACTGTCTGCCGGGTTTTTCTCCACTACAAAATTCTGCTTTTGCCCCTTAAAATTAGTAATTATCTTGTGGGAAGATGCTTTGAAATGATGCAAATAATTTGTTGTCCCATTTTCACCACTTAACTACTTTTCCATTGATCTTTCTTGTCTGAAATGATTATTGCTATGGAGCTCACCAAATTGTGATTTTTCTACCTGCCTCATTTCTTTTACATTTATTAATTGAGTTTCTGCTGTAATGATAAGCTTTCTCTCACCCTTGTTTGTTTATATATTCTATTTATTTCCATCATACAGACTCAGGCATTTACTGTATTCTATAGCTTATGGCTCATTACCATTGTTAATTTTGTCACTCAAAGTTTCCTAGATTCTGGCCAAGGAGATAGCTCAGCAGTCTAAGTGTCTACCTGGCAAGCACAAGGACCAGAGTTTGATCTCCAGTGTCACATGCCATTCTGAACCCCAGGCGTTCTGTGCCATCCCACAAAACTGGGCCTGGTGATGCATGCCTGTAATCCCAGCACTGGGGAGGCCGAGACACAAGGATCACTATGAATTTGAGCCATGTAGCTAGACCTTGTATCAAATAAATGAATAAATAAATAAATGGAAAAAATTTCCAATTCAAGGGCCAGATTTTTAAGGTATATTTACCACAAAAACTGCAGCATCTTCCCAAGTTTGGTGTGGTTTCTGCAATGAAGTAAATCCTTGGAAAGGCTGGGTAGCAGAAGAGGACCATCCAGACAGCCTGAAACAGTCAGAATGGCCAGGTCCTCTCAAAGCTGAAAAGCCTGACCTGGCAGGGCTAAGTCTGAAGTGATCGAGAGTCTTACTTGTTGGTATAATTGCCTCTGTGCTTCTCCTGCCCTTCACAGCAGAGGCTGGCTCCATCAGAGAGCCGGCTTGACACGGGGAATGAAAGGACAGTCACAGGCCTCTATACCATGCGCAAGCTGCAGGCATCTAGAGAGGTGATGTCCACAGGACCTCCTAGCAGGAGCACTGGCTGCCCACCCAGTGGGGGTCTGCTGGGGAGAGAATCACGTGTGAAATAGTCCAACAGCTTGTATATTTTTATTTTTATTTTTGGTGGAACCAGGGATTGAATTCAGGCCCTTGTGCTTGCCAAGGAAGTGCTTATTCTACTGAGCCGTCTCCCTAGACCCAGCTTGGATTTTCTTTTTTTTTCCCAGCAGTGGGGTTGAACCCAAGGTCTTCATCTGAGTCCTTTATTAGTTAGAGACAGAGTCTCCTTAAGGCTTCTTCAGTTGCCCAGGTTGGTTTGACCTTTGGGCCTTTCTCTCTGAGCCTCCCAGAGTGCTAAGACTACAGGTTATGCTTTGATTGTGTTCCCTCTCCCCCTGGTTTCACACATTAAAACATTGGCCCCCAGCATGGTGACATTAAGAAGTGTGATACCTTGTGGCAGAGGGGGTCAGATGGGTAGAAAGTAGGGGGAGGATGGTGGTTCCTGGGGACATGCCCTTAGTGGGTGACTCAGGTTCAGGGGGGTGGTAGCCTCTGAGGCTCTCTGGCTTCCTGTCACACTGTATGAGCTTTCTTTCACACATGCAGTTCTGTTATGATGTCACTCATCATGAGGTGACACAATCAGGGGCCCTGGCCTGAGTTGATGCTGGGCCTCCTGAACTTTCAACCTCCAAAACTGTGAGGCAAATAGATGTCTTTTCCTTATCAATTTTTCCACCTCAGGAATTTCACCTCAGGAATTTCACTATATTAATGAAAAATCAGCAGACACAGGTGTCTTTCCAGGCTCACAGAAGCTTGCGAGACTATGTAGAATAAAACCAAAATCAGTTCTGTTCCAGAGTAAGCAATGGAGGTGGCAACATGTTGTAATTACTTTCTTGGAACAGGGAGCTGGCTGGACAAGGAGGCTCTTGGCTCCATGTTGCTTCCACAGGGGAAATAACAGGTCATTTAAGAGGCGGAGCCATGATCACCTGTGGACCACTGCAACTGTGTCTTGGGGCTCCTTGACCACTACCGGCTATGGAATTGAACAGCCTTGGCTTTGCCACTTAACCAGGCCCAGTACTAAACCCCTAAACCTGGTGTCTAGTATTCTGTGGGGCATTTATATAGGTGGAAACATGAATAACTATGTCATGGTGGGCTGCCTCCACTTCTTTCCACGGCTCCATTCTCCACACTTCTCTGTCCTACCCGTGCCCAGGGGACTGCGTCTCCAGGGAACCCTGCCTGCCCATTGAGCCACCAGCTGCCAGAGAGAGTTCCTTTGCCTCCCTCCTCTTACATGCTCCTTCCTGGCCAGGCTGCTGTCATGTACTTGGCCAAGGCTCCTGTTCTGTGACTCCACCTCTCCCCAGACCATTCCTGTCTCTGTCCCTGCAGGTTTGCTGCTGCTGCTCTTCCCAGGCAGACACAGAGACACCTTAGAGGGGACTAAGAAGCATCCAGGTGTGAACAGGGCCAAAGTACAGGATCTTAGCGCTGCACTGGTGAGGTTCTAGTTAGAGTTGTGGGGCTCTAGCCTGGCCCTCTGGGCACTGTGTCAGGAGCAATTAGTGCAAGTACAATTTGGCAAGAACCAGGGAGACTTCAAGGCAGTGGAGCACATTACATAACCTGATTTATGAAGAAAAGCCCAGCTGATCTGACTAAAGATTCACTCTTATCAACAATATCCTAGGATTCTGTTATCTGTTTTTCCTCTGGACCAGACAGAGCCAACAGAGGTTCTGTTGTCTGGGTCTTACTCTGGACCAGAGGAAAATCCAAACAAGGCATCAGTTTTCTTTTGGAGGCCCACTAGGGTGGATCTCCTTGAAAGAAGAGCATTTGTTTCTGTTTTGGACAAGCCTAGCCCTATTTTCATGTATTGATATTTACGGATTTGGCTAGGATATTTCTTTATCCCCTCAATTGGCTTTAAGCAATGCAAATGGGTCCAGCTGCGAAACTGAGTCTTTAAAGCGCTGCAACAGATTGGTGATGCCCTGCCATTGATAGCTCCCAAGTAGTATGTGTGAGCTAGGCTGAGCGACACCGCACTTTTGGCTGGGATCGAGCTTCAGGAAGGAGGTCATGACAACTCAGGGCATGAAGATTACACATCGAAACTGAAGCATCAACCACAACACACAAGATACTTCCTCAGGCTGTGTTAAACACATTACTCTTTCTGCCTTTCTCTCTCAGCATATTGCAGAGGTGCTAGTTCTCCTCCTCCCTAGCCCAGCTCACAGCACTCACGTACTTCCCCCCACTCTCACAGCCAGTCATCCCAAGCCACTCCCTTCTGGTTTGGCCCTGTTTTGAGGCCTATGTTCACATTAACCATTGTTCTAACTGGACTTAGGACCTCCTTAGGTCCCACCATCTACAGATATGTGTTCCTTTCTTTATTATTGCTGTGGATTGCACCGGAAGTGGTAAATTGGAATTACTTATTGGGATTCCAGTAAATTTTCCACAGGATTACAAATATAAACCCCATTGGACTTTGATGAGGTCCAGAATGGGCTGTCTCTATTTACTGAGATGTATAAATGTTTTAGTCACATCTTCAGGGTCAGCTGTTCTCGCAGGACCAGCTTTGACAGGTGTCCCTGTGGGGTGCAATGAGAATGCAGAAACGCAAGTTGTGTGAAAGGACTGTCCCTTAGAGACCTTAGTAATGGGATATGGGAATCAGTCACCTAGAGCAATTGTCATGTAAGACTGATAAGACTGAAATGCATCTCAGGTACAGGTGAGAGGGGCCAGAGTAGAATTTGAATTTGCTATTTTTCAAATGGTACATGAAAACAGACAACTGGGCACGGACTGACCTTGGGTGGGTGCTCCAGGGAATGCCCTCCTGTGAATACCTCCAGAGGCCTAGTTTATTTCACTGGGGGAGCAGGAGCCACAGGCAGGCCTCTTGCCCATGTGCCCTTGTTTCCCAGCTGCATTTCTAGAACTGGAGCATGGAGCTGTGCTGGGAGGTAAGTGGAGAAGTCCATTCCCTCCAGGAAGATTTCCCATCTGGGAGATGGCAAAGAAAGGTCCCCACATTTTGTTTGCCACCTCGAAGAGAAAGCAGGATTGTGCACAAAGGTTCTACTGAAAAAATGTTTAAATAAGGGGGAAAGATTACTACCCATCCTGTTTGTCTTGTGTCAAGCAGGAAACCCAATCTAGGAGATAAACATCCAGATTTCTGAGCCAGTAAGGCGACTTCCTGGCTTAGTCACTCAGCCATTGTAGGATGAAGGTTTAGGGCAAATCCTTTCTCTTAGCCCTGAGGTTCTTTCCATGAGCCAAGGGCACAGTACTAGAAAAGCCTGCTCTGGGAGCAGGAAGGGGCCCCTGCGGCCTGGCACATAGAAGGCCCCCAAAGACATGCGCCAACTTCATTACTGGTACCCATCCTGCTGCTGCTATGGTTACAGCCCCCACCTCCAGCCCCCAGCTGCAGCCTGGCCTCTGGCCCTTATGCGTTGAGCTTATCCTCATGAAAAGCCACTGTGCTGCCAGGAAAGGAAATGGCCCAGAGCCCTGTTCTCAGACAGTGTGCAGGACATCAGCCTCCCTGTTGTTGACTCAAGTGGGCAGCTTCAAACTTCTGCCCCTAACGGTCCCTGGGAAGAGCTGAGGTTTCATCAGCTGAGCCTCTGAGATCTGCTTGGCTGCAGATAAATAATTAATCTCCTCCCAACGCAAAGGTACTGTGTGGATTCCTTAAAGCAGCCTCTTGCTTTTTCTACAGGGGCACCCTCTCTCCCCAATAACCAAGCTGTGTTGTTCAGCCAGAGGCTGGAGCTTTACAGCTGGACAGCTACTTGCTCCCTCCTGAGCAGCTTCTCAGTAGCAGCTCAACCATGACCTGGCTGGGGCACTAGAGCAGGTCCCGCCTGCCCGCCCGAGCAGGGGAAGCTGGAAGAACCACTTCAGGCATGCTGAAACGAGGGGACTGTGCCCTTGTGCATACTGATGCCCTCTGGGAAACAAAGCACACAGTCTCTTGGAAACCTTGTGTGATATCCTGTTGCTAGAAGGCCAGACTACAAGGGTGGAGAGACACTTTGAAACAACAAAGGGCCACTCCTGAAAGCATGCAAGGATTGGGAAGAGGCCAGTTCCAAGCCCACTGAGCTCAGAAGATGTAATGTGTGTCTCTCGACTCACATTAGTAGTCAGCAGAGGCGCGCGGCTGTGCCAAGAGTTTTGGAGTCTGTAGGGCTGGCTTCATACTGTCACCTGCAGCTCAGCTCTGCCTGCTGCTTGTGGGACTACACAGCTGGTCTGTGCAGAGATGGGAGCACCTTATTGTGGCTCCTCCCACCTGTGAGCAAGAGAAAACAATTAACATCTACTTCTTCCACCTAATCATGAAAATGTGCTGCAGTGCAGTGCTCAGCCTTTCTGATTTTTACCGTCTTCTTCCTTCCCAAAATCCTTTGCAAGATGGCTGTTGAATGGGGAGGGCAATGGTTTCATTGGCAGAGAGGATCTGCTTGGCTGTCCCTGGGTTTGAGACCTCCTCTAGGCCATGGGCCTTGTGGATCTAGTCTCTGGGGCAGCGGCATGGACAACTGCCTCCTTCCCATGGGGATTGTCATCTGCTGTTTCCGGCTGACCAGCCTCCCATTACCTGTACCTGCTTACTGACTCTAAAACCTGCCTCTAGGTCACCAGCCTGCCTCTTCTCTCATGAACAGGACCCAGGAGGAGCTGGGAAGACTTTACTCTGGGGCTCCCTCCCCTGCTTAGCCACAGTGGCACAGCTGAGGCCCTGGTGCAGGATGTGAATGGGAACAGCTTATTTAGGAGGTGGAGCTGGGAAACACTGGGACGGTGCAAGGAAGAGAACTGGGAAAGAAGCCTGCATTAGCATGCAAATTGCCACCACGGGACCACCAGAGATAGATCATGCAAGGGATTCTGGGAAACCAGGTAGGATGTCTGTTATGAGATGCTGATCATGCATATAGTTAATAGTGAAGGTTAAGTAGAATATGCTCGCAAAACCATTAGCACAGAGCCCAGCACATGATAAGGGATCAACAGGTATAAACACACCCCTGCCCCCAGACCCTTGTTAGCTCTTTCCATGGCTTTTCAGGCTGTTTTTCTTTTATGCCTTCAACTACTTCTTTTCGTTCTTCATCCACTTTTTTTTTTTTTTTTTCAGGTATTTCCCAAGATCCACCCTCAAACTTTTGGCTCTTTTGCTATTAAGCAAATTCATCCACAGGCAGTTACCGGAAAAAAACACTTAAGCCTCTTCAAACACAGATCCCGCAGGGTGCATTCCATCAGGGCCAGGCAGGACATTGGTGCAGACCACATTCAAATGTTTTGTCATTTCAAATGCTCTAAAAGCAGTTGGGGGGAACAGTTCGGTTAGTTCCATAATATGAAGAGTTCTAGGTATTTGGGTAACTGAGTGTTGCCATACTGTTTTGGTGGGAGGGCAAATTTGCATGACCACTTTAGAGGGCAACTTAGTGGTATTTATTAAGCCTAATATTTATTAAATGCATACTTTACCATGCAGTAATTCTCTTTCATATAAACATCTTAGAAAACTTCCTCAAATATATATATATATATATATATATATATATATATATATATATAATTTTTAAAAATGTTTATTTATGTATTTGGTACAGAGTCTCGCTACTCAGCTCAGACTCATAGTGATCCACCTGTTTCAGCTTTCTCAGCACTGATTATAGGCATGTACCACCAGGTCTGATTTTGGTGGTTGGCACAGTGTGTCCAGGGTGGGGCCAGAATGGCATGTGGTGCTGGGGATTGAATCCAGGTCCTTGCCCTTGCCAGGCAGGTGCTTAGACCACTGAGCTATCTCCCCCTGCCCAATCTCCTCAAATATGCACAGTGCTGTTATTAATTGTTCTGTCTATTGTATTAGTAAAGGATTGGAAAGTCTAAATGTCTGTCAGTCAGGGACTATATGTGTAAAAAATGATATATTTATATAATGGGAGAATTCTATATTGGCTAGAAAGGAATGGGCAAGAACTCTACATATCAACAGAGATAGAGCTACATTAATAGTTGACAAAAATTAGTGACTAGAAATCATTGACATGTTTTCTATCCTCATAGTTTTATCTTTCCTAAAACATTGTATGTTGGGGCTGGGGAGATGGCTCAGTGAAAAGTTAAAATGTCGTATGAATAAAATGATACAATGTGCAGGCATCAGAATCTGTTGTCTGGTTTCTATCACTCAGGATAGAGACCAAATTCACAACCATGGTAACTATGGTAATCTCTGGAAGAATGGTGGAAGCTGGAATTGGAGAAAGGGATGGTAACAGGGTTACCTGGAACTCTAATGTGTAGTTTTTCAAAATAGATTCTCAATTATATGTGTGATTAAGAATCACATTTATTAATGAGGGGGATAAAATCAATAGTTGCACAGGTTGTGTGAGAGAATATTCCTAATAAGAGAGAGGATTGAAAAACACTGCCATCAGTGTAAGAGAAGAGGAGGAAGCCTTTTATTTGACTGGAAGTTGAGACTGGTAGAGATTTTTAGATGCAGGAATTGGCTGAGAGAAACAGGGAGGAAAAATGCAAGTCCACATTCCACGAGGCTGGAAAAGAGACAAATTGGGAGAAGCACCTGAATACCAAGTCAGAGAGAGAGAGAGAGAGAAGGTGGAGGACGAGAGGGCCTCATTCAGCCTCAAAGGCTTGAGGACCAGGCAGACCCCAGGTGGTGAGCTGGTCTCAGCTGCCACATCAGAGCTCAGAGGCTGAGGGTCACAGTGCTTAAAAAGGCTGGTGTGGCTTCCATCCTCTTTCCATCTGTGACTGTGGCTGGGCTCAGTTGTCACTCATTTGAAACTAAGTGAGAATCTTGCTCAGGAGGCCCCTCGATCTTGCACCCATAGCCCTGCAGACTTGAGAACCAGGAGAATTTGTGTTGTATGCAGAGGTCAGATGTGCTGCACAAACAGGAGCCTGTTGGAGAACTCAGGAGAACAGGAGCAAATGATGTGACCTCAGGGTTCCCTGTATTATCTTGACTGACGTCACTTCCTACCCTGCCATTTTGTTCTTGGCTCTGGATCCTGGAGCAGATCCAAGTTGGTCCAGGTGTGAAGACAGGTGCCCCATCTCCTCCAGTACAGGAATTCAATGCTAAACAAGTCCTTGATCTTTGATGTCACCTTACCTGACTTCTCTCCTTTCCTGGAGATCTTCTTAAGTATTCCCACAGAGCACCCAGAGTTACCTCAGGCTCGGGCTGCATGACACTCAGCTTCCCACCCGGGCCTGCCATCCCTCCTCTTTTCCTTCTTTCTATGGATGGCACCAGCATTTGTGAAAATCCAGACAAGTTATTGTGTCTGTACTTCTTCTCAGCTGAAACTCATCAAAGCCCATCTTTCCTGCCTTGAATTTCCTCTAGGGTGTTTCTTTATTCAGCATCTGGGTAACTAAATTGGGACACCAATTATCTCTCCTTTCCTCCAGCCTTTCCCTGTCCATTGCTCTTTGGACAATGCTGTCCATCTCTGCACCCCCCACCCCCCATGCTTACGCAGCCTCCTTGGCTACTTCCTGTTTACAGTGAGTTGAATTGCCCATGTCACTGCCTATAGATCTTTCCCCCTTTACATTGTCTCATGCTCACCTTTTCTATTGTAGCCTCCATACCTCTAGCACTCATCACCCATGAGCTCAGTAACTGCTGGCCTCTAACTTCGGTTTCTCCACACTACCCTACATTCCACTGCTGCCCTAATCTTACTTAAACATCATTTCACCAAGTTATACCTCAGTCCAGGGATGCATGAGGGCTTAGCCTTTCCTAGGATGTCAACCTCTTTACCTCGCTGTTGTCACCTGGCACTGTACGTCGATCTCTCTACTCACTTGTATCTTTTCTTTCTTCAGGAACAAGTTTGCTCCACCCTCTGTGTCCTACAAACATCTTAAGCTTAGTTCTAATTACACAGTGTCATGTCAGCTCTTCCCTCTGCTCACCCAAAGCCTGTTTCATTTCTTAAGATCGATGGGCATTTCATCACTATCTACCTATGCCTATTCATCCTTTATTAATTTTAGAACCTGTGTGTTGGGAGCAAGAGGTTGAATGCTGCATAGATAGGCTGGGACTAAGAGACCATAAAGCATACAGAAGAAATTCACAGGCCCACAAGAGAATCCATCACACTGAGGATGTTCTTTGAGGCCAGGAGCATGCAAGATGAAGGTCAGGCCTGGGGAGTGAGTCCATGGCAGGGGCTTTCAGTCCCAGGAAGATGCACATATCTTGGTTTGGAAGGAGCCTGGAAGTTGTAGTTTCAGTTTACACAGGAAAAATAAGGTTGGAAGAAAGTATAGGCGGGAAGTTGGGAAGCTGGAGCAGATCTACGGCTGCAAGAAGATGACAACCTACATGGCCATCTTGGTTCACTGTGCACATCTTGCGTATTTTCCTGAGCACTGTGTCTCCAATGATGAGCACTCTAAGTTCCTCTCCTCATGCCTGTGCCCATCATCTTGCTGTAGAAATATGGCGCTCATGTCTCTTCTCACACCAGGGCTGGCCTAGACTACTTTGGCTGATAGAATATGATGACAAGTGATGACCTAAGACTTCTGAGAGCCAGTCTAAAAAGGACTAGAAGCTCTGCTTCTTTCATCCTGGAACATGGTCACCTCATGCTGTGAAGACCCTACTCACATGCAGAGGCCACGGGCAGGAGGACAGGGATGCCCTGTCTGTGGCCCCAGACCAGCTCTTGGCCAAGAAAGTCAGCAGCAACTACCAGCCAAGTGCCTCTTCTACCGGGTCACCCTGCGCAGCCAGTGTCACCTGCTATCTCTGTCCCAGCCAGCACCATCTGGGACAGACTGCACAGGGAAACTGGGTCTGCTTTATAATCAGAAAGACAGTAAAGCAGTGGTTGTTTCTAACTCGCTAAGATCTTGGGTAGTTTATTTTCCTTTTTCAATAGATACTGAGAACTGACTCTCCAGAGAGTCCCTAACTTCTAGAAGACTTCTCTTTGCTATCATCCATGACAGCTGACATGGGAGAATTCACAGACAAGGTGTTTGCATTGATAAGTTTTACGCTAGGCATAGCAAGGATGATCTCGCCTATCAATTAGTTATGCTCCATTCAGCACTTTTCCAATTAATATTTAGAGTTAGGCTGCATGACTAATGGGCAGGATAAGACAGGTATTTCAAAGTATAAAGACTACAGTTAAAAAAAAAATAAAGAAAAAGAATTGCAATTTTGCTAACTGGGAAGATACTAGACTCCCCTGAAGCCGCCTACAACACCATCACAGTGGCTCCCCGGGGCTGTAAAAAAGGCCATAACATGAGGTTCTGCATACTCCACCACCAAACATGGCTTCTACAGCAGCTGGCACATTTATGAAGGAGGATTCCAGCAAGCAGATCCTATCAGCTGGCACAGAATGAGTGCCAGATGTGTAATCCCAGGTCTTGTTCCCAGAGAAGCAGACTGAACCAGAGCTTCGTGGGCAAGAGGATTGGAAAGCACTCGCAGGACCAAATAATCATTCAAGGTTCTCTATTTTATGAACATATCTCATGGATGCCCAAAGTAATCATCTCTGTTTTTCCTCTCTTGCTGCCTACTGCAAAGGAAACCTGCAACATGTATTGATGAATTGAAAGCTCATCTCCATATATTCCTTCATGCACACAGGATTGCCTTCTGTTTTCAAATTACATTATTTTTTTTAATTTTAATGAATACATTGTACATTGTTATCTTCTTAGTGGTTATCCATAATATAAGAAGCAGACAGAATATCCTGTCCATACACTATTAGTATAAATCTTCTCACTGAGTTAAGTGAAAGTAGCTGTACATTTATCCTAACTATTCTGTATATACAAATACAAAATGGTCCTTCCTTTGCAGCCTCTTTTTTTGTTTATTCCTGTCAGAGATGGGTATTCCATTGGAATCTAAATACTATAGGTGCATGAATTCAGCAAAACAATCTAACACAGTTCAGCAGTCTGAAATAGTAGTAGGTTATCCACAGAAGTTGTTGACTTGAGCCCTTTACAGCTCAGTATATTAATATGGCTTTACTTTTTATACCTCCTTTTTATACTTTTCTGCTGGATAGTTAAGACCAAGATAAAGCAAGACCTTTATAACATGAAATGTAACTTTTGTATCAAATAAGGTCAGTCAGGAACCCCCAGAGTTTATCCTGTAACCCTGTACCTCACTTTGTAGATCCTTCGTCAGTGTCAGCCTTGTGGACGAGTCCCAGCCATTGCTTCACCAAGTTGCTCTCTGTGGAAGCCTGAGAGAATGTTTTCTCTCTATGTGGCTCTCCTTAGGCATGCTATCCATCATTAGTCACATTCCTCTGTGGCTCCATAATCTTCTTTATCAGAAAATTTGAGGCACAACTGAGTTCCATGATGTTACAGTACAGGTTTTTTATACCCTGAGTCTTCACTGACCTTGAAAGGCTAGAGGCAAAGTGTTGGCTGACCTTGCAGCCTTTCCTTTTCTCCAATTTTTGATCTGCAAACTTGGGTTGTTAACCCTCCAGAAGAGAAGCTTATTATTACCCTGCAACCTATGCAGTTTGGTTTACCCACACTATTTGTCTAAAATCAAACATCATAGGCATAACATGGAACAGGTATTTTCCATCAAGTATTGAGATATTTAAACTCTAAGTCCTTACAGAATATGAAGAAATAAAAAAATATTTAAAAATAGGAATGAACATTTACATATATTTACATAGAAATTTAGAAATCTATCCATATACAGCAGCATTGTAGCAGGACTGTACTGTGACATTTCTTTTGTGTGTCTTAGTTTTCATTTATTAGCCTTTAAAAGAAAACCTTTTATTTGAAAGACAGTATAGTAATACTTGGTATGTCATGACAAGAAGTATATACTTAGAAGACCAGAATGTAGGCATTCTAAGTGTAACCCTTCTATTAGATATTGCTAAATTCAGTGTAGTTGCTTGGTTCACAGGTATCAGTATATATAGTTAGTTGGGGTAAGAATCCTACCACTTAACTGCTAGTTTCAAAAATTTGCTGATGTTTCTCAGAATCATTACCTTACCCATCTAGTGCGAATGAATGAATGGTTTTGCCCCTGTCATGTTTCCCAGCTTTTCTCCTTGCCCTCTCCTCATTGTCCAATCCTCGAGTTCTCACTTTCCTTTTAATTGTGTTATAACCTTCTATTTGTTTTCTTTGTTTAAGTACTTATACTAGGGAGTTTATACAATATTTGCACATGTGGGTCTGGTTTATTTCACTTACAAGTATACCTTCAAGTAGGATTGTCTTTTAAATGTAGTGCAGGTCCCCAAGAGTCAGTATCGACTGGGATTCAGCCTATGTGTATTATAGGAACCACTTACAGCTTCTTTAGAAGAGGAAAGAAAAAGCTACAAGCATGTACTAGAAGTGTTGAATATATGGCAAAATAAAATTGGTGGGACTTCGTGGGAGTACAAATGTGTAGTGGCAAATGGCACATGAGTCTACATCTGTGCAGGGAGGAAAGGGGTCTTGCCTTATTCCTAGTGCTAGCAAATGCTTCCAATGGTGAGTGTGTTTTTCAGCACTGAGTCTGTTTTCTCTGTTGATGCATCTTGTGATGAGGACTAAATGTGAAATGGAGCCTCATAAAGCACTAATGTGGCCATCAGGATCCTATAGATGTGCCCAAGGGCATTAAATCCTCCCACGTGCTGTCTTTTCTGGAATCTAACTTCAGGTAGACGATGATTGTATTACCAATATGAGAATGTATAACTTTTGATTGGTAGGGACACAGCACAGAGACTGGAAAGTGAAAAGGAGACAGAGAGAGAGCAAAGGTCAATTTAATCTAAACACACTGCACCTGTTGATGAGATAAGAGACAAGCAGGTTCTGCTACAATAAAAACCAGCATATGCTTGAATTTATGAATTCTAATTAGGAATGGCTGAACCTGTTTGGTCGAAAGAATTGCAATTCGTTTTTGCTCTTCCTTCCTTCCTTTCTTTCTGTCTCTCTTTGTTTCTTTCAGTGCTGAGGATTGAACCCAGGGCCTTTGCACTGAGCTACATTCCTGTTTCACCTTTTTGTTTTGAAACAGGGTCTCAGTTGCCACCTTGCTTAGGCTGGGCTAAATCCTCCTATGTGAGCATCCCACAGTGCTGGGAATATAGGCTGATGCCAGCAGGCCTGGCTAAAATCTGCCACTTCTTTAAGCCAAAGCTTACTGCTTTGCAGGAGATCGCTCCCTTCCATCAAGATCAAGGTACTTCGTCTGATGACTTCAAGCATTTGGACACTTAAAATCAGTATTTCTGGTTCTTGAGCACATTAGGAAACTTTGAAGTAAAGAAAAACGGGATTTAGATAGTGTTTTAAAAAAACTAAAAAAGCTTCCTGTTCTCTAGAGAAGGTGATTAGAAGATGCAACAGACACACACTCCTGGGCTCTGCCGCCAGTTACGTGCTGGAGCCTGGGTGACACACCTCAGAGTCAAACCCAAGAGCCAGTTCCTGAAGGTCATAGCGTGTGTGTGACCAAGGCAGCCTGTTGCCAGATTGTGACCTTGGATGCTCACTTGAGCCCTTTATTGTGTTTATTTTTCCTGCTTACCTCAAAAATGACACAACTCTCTGAAAAAACATTCTGGGAACAGATATGATGTTCTAAAAAATGAAAGAGTTCAAAATGAATTTATTGGGTTTCTGACTACATATTAGTGGAAGCAACCTAGATTTAACAAATTAGATGATTTTTTAAAAATCTTTTATTTATTTATTTGGTGCAGGGTCTTGTTATGCAACTCAGATTCATAGTGATCCTCCTGTCTCAGCCTCCCCAGTGTGGGATTACAGGCATATGCCACCACTTTGGTAGCCAGCTCAGCACAGGGCCGGGTGGCATGCAGTACCGGGATCAAACCTATGTCCTTGCACTTGCCAGGCAGGTGCTTAGATCACTAAGCTAGCTCCAGGCCCCAAATTAGAGCATTTTGAAGCCAAAATTTGTGTTCTTTTTCCAATGTTCAGTCTTTATAAAGTAATGGGACACCCCAGAGGTCCCAATGTGAGTGGCAGAGTGATAGGACAGGGGGAGCCGTGGTTAGAGAAAATTCCTTTTCTCTATCACCTTATTTTGATTATGAGTCACCTGAGTCCCTTCCAGTTGCTTTAATATGATCATCTGCCAGACCATAGTACTTTTTTTTCCTGTCTCATTCTTCAGCACCAAGAGAAGAAAACTGCCTTTGCCTTTTCAACACACAAGGAACAGGGTCCAGGGAGATGGCTCAGTGAAATAAGCACTTCCCTGGCAAGTGCAAGGGCCTGAGTTCAATCCCTGGTTCTGGGAAAAAAAAAAAACAAAACAAAAAACCAAAAAACAGGAAGGATCACTACATGTCTGATCTGTGTAGTGAGATCCTGTAGACCCTGTGAACATACAAGGAACAACTTCTTAGCTATTTACTTCTCCACCCAGAGCACCTCCTCTGGAAAGAAACACATTACTAATGGCAGAGCAGCAGCACAACCAGAATTACAGGACAAGCCACCGTAGGAAATAATGTTGCAAATAATCAAAAGCATGATACACACAAGAGCTTAGTCATGTCCCCTTGCCAAACTTCCTCTTACCAGTGTCCTCTGGTAATTGGGACACGGTGCCATTGCCCAAAGGACTCTTTAGGACTGACATGGAGATTCCCCTGCTTCTAAGTAGAATTAACTGGCTGTGATGGAAACTTGAAACAATGACCTTGTGATGTAATTATGATACATACATCCTGTGATGAAGTCTTCCACCGGCTGCAGGAAGTAGGTCATTAAGGAAGTAGCTGGGCACCAGGCACACAAGGTGGACCCAAACTGGCAGTCCTAGCTGCTCTACCCACACATCAAGTCAGTGCATTTGGTGCCTCCTTGTCTTGTAAGAAGGCAAAGAATTAAGGACGTGTGTGTGTGTGTGTGTGTGTGTGTGTGTGTGTGTGTGTCAAGGGGGTTGAACCCAGAGCCTTTGAACTGAGTTCCAGTCTCCCTCATTGTTGTTCTTATTGTTGTTTTTGTTGCTGATGTTTGTTTGTTTGTTTTTAGATAGGGTCTCAATCTGTAGTACTTTGTAGTACAGGCTGGCCTTGATCTTACTCACTACATAGCCCATCTTGGCCTCTATGCCATCCTTGTGCCTCACTCTCTTGAGTTCTGGAATTGTAGGCATGTACCACCGTACCCAAATCAAGCCTTTTAAATTTTTTTTATTTTGAGACAAGATCTTGACAAGTTGCTAAATTGCCCAGGCTGAGCTCAAACTTGTCATCTTCCTGCCTTGGCCACCTAGAGTGTTAAGATTACGGGTGTGCACCACCACACCTGGCCATGAGCTAGTTTCTAAGAGAATGAAAACACATAAGACAGTATCACCAAAAATGTAAGACCAAGGTCTTCAGAGCTTTTCATGACTCTAAACACTGTTTCTTTCTCTCTGCTTTCTTTCTGACTTGAAGTTAGGCTATGGAAAGCAATGTTGTCACTATTATAGGAGCTAAGCTGCCTAGAGTTGAGTTCCTGTCCTTTAGCCTCTCTCCCTGAAGTTCCTTGCTTCGGGGAGATGGAGATGAGGTCCAGGACCTGGGGGAGCACTGCAGTACTCCTGGAGCTGAATGCATCTTTGCATATGGCCTTGATTCCTGCAGCCCTGCACCCCTCCTCTTTCTTCGAAGTCAACTAAACTCTGCAGTCAGTCTAACAACGCCTCTGCACAGACCATCGCTACCTTTGCCAGCTGGCTCTTCAGTTTTCTCCTGACAGTACCCACATCCCCATGGATCCCAGTGCCCTGCTGACTGTAATTGCTTCTATGGATGTGGCTGGACCACATCACCTTGCTGATCTCTCTCTTTAACCCAATGACAGGTGGGCTCTGAGACTGCCGGCTAAGCCCTCAGGTTGGCCTGGCTATCACATCTCCCACATCAAAGCCTCAGGGCCCCTCTCCTAACTCTGCTTTCCTCTCCATCTGCTGCCCCACTTCTCACACTCCTGGGAACAGTCATCATCCTGTGCTGTTTCCAGGGCTGTTCCCATTCCTTCTCAGCTCACCTATTTCAGGTTCTCCTTCGGCACCCTGCAGAACTGTGATACCCCCACCCTGCCTCTGGGTGCCCATTCTCAGCCACCTTGGATGCTTCCCGTGGTAGACATGGACACAGCTGAGGGCCTGCTCCTCCAAAATGTGCTGCTGCACATGTTGTGACTTCCCTAGGGCCACAGAACAAGCTAGCCCCAAACGAAATGACCTGAAGCAGGCACTGCATCTGTGTTGCTCGTGAACCTGCAATGTGGACAGCCTGTGGTGGGGAGGGTCCATATCTGCCCCATTTCATATCAGCTGAGAGTAGTGCAGAGGCTGGGCCCAGAAGGACTTGAGTCCATCACTTGTATGCCTGGGGTCAGGGCTGGAGAAATCAAATGTCCTGAGGCTGGGACACATGACCTCTTTGAGTGTCTGTCTGTCTATCTGCTTGTCTCTTTCTGTGGTCCTCCCAGCTCAGCTGCATTAATCCCCAGACATCTTTCTTGTTGGCTCCCATGACACATATTCTAAGAGAAAGAGGCCAGACAAAAGCCTCGGTTTGCTTTTAAGCCCCATGCCCTATAAAAGATCCAGTTCTACTTTCACTGTAGTCACAGACCTGCCAACTCCACAGGGAGGGAATGTGGTCCCAGTTGGTAGATGGAGCAGATTAACATCACACTGCGAGGGGACAGTGACTCTAGGGAACACTGTCTATCCCTGGGGTGCTGGCTTCTCCCATCCCACTGTAGTTCCCCCTTACCTGCCTTGCTGGCTCTGCTTTGTCTTTTCTGCACCTTAAATTTAGAGTCCCTGGGGCTCTGGCTTTGGGTTTCTTCTTTACTTTCTTCTTTCTCATGGGTCTCAGAGTGCCAAGACTTTAAGAATTAACTGTATTTATGATCTGACTGAACCTGTCCCATAGACCATCTGTCCAATGTTCTTATTCAGAAGTCCAGTAAGTAGCTCAAATGAACAAATGAGAAGCAGAACTGCAGGTCCTCTTCCCCACCAGGTTCCCCTGCACCTGTGACTTCGTTGCTCACCCCTTCTACAGCCAGTGAGCAAATACTGTGGACGTTTTTTTTTTTCTCAAAACACATCCAGACTCTAACCTTAACTTCTATTGTCCTGGTCCAAGTGACCTATATTTCCTCTTACAATTACTTTTTTCATTCAGTGCTAGAACATTCTTTGGTTGCTGCTGTGTTCTGCCATAATTTCAATGGATAAGTTGGGAACAACTCAGGAATCTGACTGGGTAGCGTGTACATTTTGTAGCTGTCCTAGTGGCCCTGCTGTGTGTCCCCTTCACAGCCCAAAGCAGCCCCTGGTGGCTTGTGACAAGAGTGGACAGCAGCATCTCTCATCCAGAGTCTTGAGGTTGGAATGGCTGGGGTCAAACCAGGGTGAAGGGTCAAGGTCATGTTCCGTACAGTAGAACTGGGAAATTCTGGTGTAGGGTTTTAAACCAAATGCTGAGCATGAACCCATGTAAGAGTCTCACAAAAGTGACAGGCACTCTCAGACCAAAAGCAAATATATCTACCCCTGAATTCTTATATCCAAAACCCTTGGACAAAGATCTAGTTCCTTAAAAAAAAAGGAAATTCTGTGAAACATAAAACACAAAGTTACAGAAATTGAAAAGTCAGCATTTTCTGACTTGAAGACTCACAGTCCCTTCAAACTCACAATAGACAGTTTTTGAAAGAAAAAACTAGATTCTCTTCACTGTCAGGTAGTCCATGATTTTAATTATACACTGATCTGTAATCTAGCGGACACACTTTTCAATTCAAATAGCCATAGAACTTAACTATACAACTTCTGTGTGTTTAACCCATGTAGAGATTAGAGTGCTTCTGTTTAAGTCTGCATTCAGTTCCTTAATTTTATTATAAGTATTCAAGATTGGCCAGTATAGCGAACACTAGATTTTTAGATTTTTTTTTTATTTTATGGAAGAGGCTATAGGGTGTTCAGGATCTTACTACTAGATTGGACTTGTAGTATCTGCCTGTTCACAACCTCCCAAGTGCTGGGATTACAGAGGCGCACCACCACGCCCAGTTTCAATTGCCATCTCAGCAGGCCCTGGAGGTGAGGCCAGCACAGACTTCCCCAGGGATGCAACTCCCAGCCCCTGCACCTGCTTGTAGGTGCTTTAATCTGCTGAGCTATTTGGCCTACCCTAGATTTTTAGATTTCTTTTGAATATACTTGTGCATTTTTAAATTTACATAGAGGACTCCTACCTAGTACAATTTCCTTTACTGTATAAAATGCAAAACATTTTTTGTTGTGATAACTACATTCAGGCCAGGGACATAGCTCAGTGGCATAAATGCCTTCACATGGTCCTGAGTTTAATTCCAGGTACAGAGAGAAAGAAAGAGAAGGAAAGCAAGCTACACTCTTGTGCTTTCTAATCTTTATATTCATCTATCTTCAGAAACATTCTCATAAGGGCTGGCCAGATAGCTCAGCTGATTAAAGCTTCTGCAAGCAGGTGCATGGGTTGGGAGTTCGATCCCTGGGCCTGCCATGCCAGCTCCAACCCCGGGGTGTTCTGAGACAGCAATTGAGACTGAGCGTGGTAGCGCACACCTATAATCCCAGCACTTGGAAGGCTGTAAACAGGAGAATCATTACGAGTCCAATCTACACAGTGAGACCCTGTACACCCTATACACCCTGCCCTAAGTACAAAAACAAAACTAAACAAAACAAAAAACAGAAACATTCTCTTAAAATCACAGAGACCAGCAATCCTGAGCATACCTTTTATATTTTGCTTTCAAGAGAATTTAGAAAAATATGAAAGTATCATACTGGAGAAGAATATTAAGGAATATTAACTGCTTGATATATAAAAACATAACAAAAACTTTGGGAGAAAATTAGTACTCTGATGTTTATAAAAATGTTGCTTTTAAAATTGGCATTATTTCATGACTAAAAAATTATTTTCAAGAAAATATTTTTTAAAAAAAGAGTATATTTCAGCTATGTGCGGAGTGCACACCTATAAGCCCAGCACTTGGGAGGCTGGGGCAGGAGATACACTGACAGTTCAAGGTCAGCCTAGACTTTACAGCAAGACTCTGTCTCAAAACAAAAAGACTATTTTAAAGTGAAAAACAAAACAAACATAAACACACAAAAGACCACAATAAACCAAGCTGGGTGTGCACAGGGCCTCTACTATGCTGAGAGGCTGGACCAGTAAGTGATACCTTGTTTCAACAAAAGAAAAAGAAACAATTTTTAAAGGGCCGGGTATGTAGCCTAGTTCAAAGGGCCTGAGTTCAATCCCTGCTCAAATAAATAAATAAATAAATAACAAAAAACAACTTCCTAGTTCTGTTTTAATCTTTAAGAACACAACAGCTTCAGTAACTCAGGAACTTAATAAACACTTGAGTGGCTGATTATTTCTAAATGCATTTATATAGATGTTCAATTAGTTACACAAACACTTATCTAATTAATTTTCTCTGTTATTCTAAGGAGATATTAGAAATAATTACAGTGTGGAGAGTGCTCTCTCTCTCTCTCTCTTGTGTAAGAAATTACTGATAGATTTTTTTGGACAGTGTTGCAGCAGAGAACAGGCAGAAGGAAAAAGGGAAAGGTACTTTATTATCTTTGAGGGAATCTGGGGTAGATAAGAGATTCTCTGAACTTGAACAAAGGGGGACTGAGGCTTCTAAGGTCTTTTGCCAGGGGTGGAATTTGAGGGTTATGTTTAGATGTACCTGAGAAGTTGATTGGGGTCTTCCCTGAGGCAGTGGGAAAGATGAAAGGCAATTGCACCCTGGGCTGAGACGGAGAAAAAGTGGGGAGGCAGTCTCAGATAAGATAAGCTGTTGTTTAGAGGGCTTCAGCCATATTAGATGACCACCATAATTATTCAGTAATGCATACTAGGGCCAGAACCTATTATTCCCATCCTTTGGTTGTTATGAAAGGGGTGACAAGTCTCTTAGACTGCTTCCTGCTGAATGGGGCATTGTCTTGGGGGTGAGGGGAGCTGACAGGATAATGGTTCACACCCATGTAGAAGCTAGTGACAGGTGTCTCAGCTAGGACAAGAAATTTTTCACTAGTGAAGGCCTGCTTCTTCATAGACTGAAGAACCTTGAAGAAAGTTTAAAAAGATAGGGTGCCATCATAATTAAAAGACACAGGAAGTGAAGCAAGAGGGGGAATCTATGATATGAATGTGTCATTTTACCATGACCGTATTGAAGAGGAGTATTGATTTTTTTCATTTCTGATGTTTGTGTTTTAGGGGCTTAGGAACATGGGTACCTGAAGGTCATGAAGGAGGGCTTTATGATTAGCAGTAATTGCACGAGTAGTGGGAGTCAGGGTTAATCTTAGATATTTGACTTTTGGTGAAGCTATCTGAGCTTTGGTGGGAAAGACTCTATAATCTCATCTTGATAGACAGAAAGAATGAGGATATTCTAGAAGAAAACCATTGGTAAGGAGGAAAAGAATGATGGGCTTGAGTCTCCTCTGATGTTTGGGGGCTGTTGGGTATTGGGGAATGTAGGGAAAGGCTGTGGCATCTTTGAGGCACACTAGTACAGGAACAGCATGTATGGCACAAGTGAGACTGGAAAGGTCTCAGAGTATATGGTCAACAAGGGAATAAGGAGATAGGAGCTAGCTGTGTAATGAGATTAGGTTTACAGTACAAGCACTATGGGGAAAGAAGTGAAAAAGAAGCAGAACTTTTGGAGGAGGTCTCTCTTCATCAAAGGTATGAGACAGAATGGGATCACAAGGAAATTATGAGTGAAGAAGAGTGCTTAGAGTCAGCAAGAAATGGGCCTGTCTGAACGGGTCATGTAGGTTGGCCATCAACACCCACTATGGAGACAGTAGATCTAATACAGTAACTTTAGAGCTCAGGAAGAACAGTACTTGTGCTTTACCTGAGATGTCCAGCAAGACTCAGGAATCTGAAAAAGATACTTCAAAGTGGGCCATGGACCCCAAGCTCTGTTGTTCCTCTTCAGTGGCCAGACCAAGCAGGTGAAGAATTGATGGATCTTGTAGCAAGTTCTCCTGTCAGGGCAGGGAATTGGATGACTTACCCTCTCTCTGGCAGACAGGGCAGACCCTCAAGCTTGTAAATGGAACCAGATCCCAGTAATAGCCATAGGTTGGAGCAAGCTTGTGTCCAGTTGAAACTGTCCAGGAAGGACTCAAATGGAAACATTGTTTAGGCTCAGCATTATCTTGTTAAGATCTTACTTTGATGGGAGTCCTGAGGGTCACAGCCAAAAGTTGGCACTTATATATAGTTAATTTTGGTCTCTATTATTGAAGACACAGAAAGTCAGGTTAAGTATGTTTTTCTATAGAGTCTGAGAGCCAAGATCTGTCTTTTTTAGTTTGGCATGAATGTTACAAGCAGATCAGGATATAAGATAGGAATTAACAATTGTTCTTTCAGGAGAATCTGGATCTACATTGCTATACTTAGTTTGGAGCAATAGACTTGATTATTAGAATTTACTTGAGTATCAAGCACCTTGAAATATATAGTGTAAACCAGAGAACTATGATGTCCACCAACCATGGACTTTTTAGCAGTTAAATTCCCGTGTAATGTTAATAGATAATAGTTATATAATTTTGCAGAGATCACTTGATGTCAACAGTCATTCATAACAGTGTAGCATAACAGTTATAGATGATGAAATTCTTATTTTTTATGCCCTCTAATGACACATACACAGGATACATATCACATAAATTTTGTTTGATAGAAAACTATCATCTGACTGGTGACTTCATGTTGGCTTGATGTGAATTTCTTATAAATATCTGGAGCATAGGAGAAAGGCATGTTTGTATCTGAAGAAAATTTACATTGTAAAATACTATATATTCAGAAGGCATGAATACATTTATTATATCAATAGCAAGTTCTATGAGAAAATCTTATTTTAATTTTTTGAAAAAACTTTATTTTTTAACTAATGACCAAATTACTGGGGGTGTTTTAAGGAGATTATTGGGGGCTCCTTATTTATGAACAAAAGTTGGCCACACCTCCATCTGCCAATTAAGAGTCCTATCCAATAATCTCTCCCAATTTCAATGATTTTTGTTTAATTATAAACTAAGTTTAATATCATTTAGAGTAGCTGGTAACTCAGGAGAAAGCATGATTTTAAGTGTATATTTTAAAGCTCAAATAAAAAGAGGAACAGCTGTTTACAGGATGACATGTAAACACAAACAAATACACAGGACACAGATGAACAGGTTTACAAAATCAGACTGCACTCAAATATATTTCTGGCCAGGTTAAATTATGATGGCTTTTTAAAGTCTCTAATTATGAATGAGAACTTTTGTAGGTCAGTTAGCCGAGATCTCTTATATGGAGAATTTACAAAATATAAAAACTTCCTATTTATAGTTCACATGGGTTTTTGGGTACCAAGTTTGAGTGAGAGCAAGCCAATAAGGATTAGGCACAGCACAATAGTGGAGCACTGACAACTCACAAGTCCTGGACTTGCAGGCTGGCAACGAGGGCATCCCAATGAAAGAGCAGGAAGCTGCAACTCAGAATCTCTTTTTTGTGGCTGTAACAAGCCTGCTGACCAACACAATCATTTAGCAATTCATATTAAGGCCAAAAACCTATCAATTACAAGCAAAATTGTCAAATAAGTTCTCTTGGGCATCATGAAACTAAACTGGTCAGTGTTTAGTTTCAAGGGATTCAGAGATCTAGGGTCACTCCTGATAAGGGAGGATATGACTGATTCTCCAAAACAGTAGAAATATTGTTCAATATCACATTTGCTATTATGCACACAGTGAAAAATAGGCCAGAGATCTGTTTTCACTGTGCATATATTTTATTTACTTTGTAATTTGTTTTCTAAGTCCATGATGCAGTCCACAGTGATTACACTCACTGTGGGGAGTTGGGGCACACACAGTACCTCTCAGTTCTTTCTTCATCACCCCCATTCTCCTACTCTCCATCTCTTAGTTCCCTTCCCACTTACAAAAGATTCATCTCCCTGTTTCCTACGATCTATCTTTGCTCTTTAGTTTCTTCATAATTTGAGTCTTTCATACAAGTTAAGCCATGTGTTATTCAACCTCATGTGCCTGATTTACTGCACTTCAACGTTCCGGTCTCAGGTGCATCCATTTTCCTACATATGACTCCAATTTTTCCTGACTTACCGCAAAGTAGTTTCAGTGTGTGAGTAGTAAGGGTTTTCCATATACTTTAACCAACCTTGCTGGGTTATAGCAATAGTTACTATAAGTAATACACTGGATTTATAAGACTTTATTGGGAGGATTTAGGTGTATACCTCTCACCCAGAGCTGAATTAGATGGGTAGCTAGGTAGCTAGGTAGCTATGGTTCCAACTGTTTTCACTACATGCTATTTTTGACATTATATACTTGGATCATGCAATTTCGTACATTTGATGCTCACAGATTGACAGTCCAGAGTTGCTGAATGTACAAAAGAGGAAGCAAGGCACCAGAACATGGGTGACTTCCTGTAGGAGTCAAAAAACCATAGAGAAAAGGCAGTTAGTAAGCAAGTCACCTCCGGAACCCATTCAAATCTTCATAATGATGCAGTGTTTGTGAAACTCAGCATGGAGACAACCAATGGGTTTTAAGTCTTATGTTAATCTACTTTCCTGCATGTCAAACCCCATTAAGATTTATGTGAAAGTGAGCTATTAAGGAAATACCCCTCCTCCAGGCCCTAAGGAAATGAGGAAGCAGAAGGATGGAAGAAGGAAGTCAGGCAAGGAGGGTGCATCAGCCTCAACCGAAAGGCATTCTGGACTATAAATTGCACCTTGGAACCTGGGGCTGAGAAAATGGGAATTTGCCCAATGCAAGTGGTGAAATTCATCCATAACTGACCATAAGCAAGAGGTGTTATAATCTTTGGGAACAGAGTGAACTCAGTGACATGATTTTGCCCAACACTTCCTTGTTTTCTTATATATCTAAGCTTTATCTCGTACCAGGTCTCTGGGGCAGAAGTTGAAAAAAAGTAAACTGGAAACAGCTATTGTGTATACAGTTGAAAATCAACATAATCTGTGCAGCACTCTCTGGGTATAAGGGTTATGAACAAATGTACTTGGTTCACTGGAAATTCAGAGGCTCTGCCTGTTCTTTCAAATGGATTGCTGCAAGAGAAATTATAATAACTATAGTTTCTAGAGTAATGCAATAATTTGTCAACACTTCTTCCCATTGAATCAGTGAAATGCAACATATTCATTTTTAGTGACACAGCTGTTTTGCAGGAAAATACACAAAAGGCTTTGAAAACATTAAAAGAAAAACATAAATCATTAATTATTCCTTACAAGGTATCGGAGTGAGCAAGTAAACACTAGAAAATATTATAAGATATTTTAAATTAAATATGGACATTACATATGAACAATAAGGTGATAAAGTATATGATACCATGGTGTATTCTTTTTGTTCCAAGTACTGATATCAAATACCCACAAGATTTGTCTTCGTGCCCACATAGCCACGTCTATGAGAAAGCAGTCAGATTTAGTAACAACTATACCTTTTCATCATTACTCACTCTGAGACTCATAGATATTGATTCATTACTTATCTAAACCATTTCTTTTCTAAGTGTAGATCAGGCTATTTACAGATCATTGTTTTCAGAGTATCCTAAAATAGTATAAAATAATTCTAAAGTATAGACAGATTGTTTGCAAAAAGCAGTGTTAAAATACTACTTCCAGGTGTTTTCTTGCTCACTTCATTTTTACTTTTTTTTTTCAAATATTAGAAAGCACTGAGCAAAACTGGCAAACATGGAGCATGATAATCTTTCATGTGTCTATAGCCTTAAAACCATAAAGACACAGAATATTTTAAGTACCACGCATAGCACCATTCAAACCTGAGAGAGTCAGTTTATGAAAAGACTTATTTGGGCTCACAGTTTTGGAGTTTCTGGTCCTTGGTTGGTTGAATCCTTATTTATTTATTTATTTAGCAGTACCAGGGATTGAACTCAGGACCTTGCACTTGCCAGGAAAGTGCTTAAACCTCTGAGCTATATGTCCAGTCCCCTTTTTGCTTTAGGCTTCACTGGGGCAGACAAGGTGGCAGGAGGATAGGCAGAGCAGAACCACTCCCCTCATGACCTAAGTATTGGATCCATAGTATGTATCCCTGGGGTTGACTTCCTTTCTCCAATCCTGTGTCTGTGAAATGTATCCCTATTCTTGTGTTTCTTCTTTCTTTCTTTTTTTTTCTGAACCGGGGATTGAACTCACGACCTTGCACTTTCCAGGGAAGCACTTATTCCCCTGAGCCTTTTTGTGTTTCTTCTTTGGCTATCCAATGTCCTCTTAAAAAGCTAATGAAGAATCTTTGTTATTAAGGCTCATCTTCCTATTAGACAAAACTGGAGAATTGCAACTAAGTTAAAATTCCACTTCTTGACTGACTTGTCATCTTACCATTCCAAGTTTTAAAAGGTTTTATTAGTACATCTTTCCATTCATCACAGGGTGTTGGTACGTGTATATGACACTTCTTTTTCTTTGTATCCCTTTCCCTTACTTCCATCTCTTGTTCTTTTTCCTATTTGGAAAAGATCTGTTCCCCTGATTCCTTTCCAGCTCCAATTTTCAAAGGCAATGTTTTGCAATAGCATAAGAATTCTGAGTAATTATGCTTGAAATTTAAGTGATGTCCCGTGTGCATCAACTGTTCAAAGCCAAGTGGCTGAATAGAATTTTTCCTCACGGAACTCCATTGACTAGCCTGAGGTTACAAATGCCAGTTAGACTACAGCTTCCTTCAACAAAATATGTCCATGGGTTTGTCTGTGAATGGCTGTTCCTCTTGTACCAACAACTCAAGTATACTTGAGAAAAGAAGACGATATCCACTTCCGATGGTTGGCTTGAACGAATGTTCATGTTACAAACTCAGCCCTCATATTCTGGTGCCAGGGTGGTGCTTGGAGCTGGGTTTCCTGGAGGTACTGTTTGTGATTAGTTTGTGAGGATACAGTCCCCAGGATGGCACTGGGACTCTTCTAAGAGGAAGAGAGACTGCAGCTGGTACCTTGCTGTGTCTTCTCAGGTACTGACACCCTCTGCCATGTTAAGAGACAGCAAGCAGGACCTCATGTACAGAGGCCTTCCTGGCCTTCATCTCTGTCCAGGAAGTTTATATTTGCAATCCCGTGGATAAATTATCAGAATCCCTTCAAGTTACTTCCAATCTACTGCTTCCAGTGCAACCCACAGTGAGAATAAAGACACTTAAGCATATTTATAGTTGTGGGGAGCCAAGGGGTCCTAAGTCCAGCCATGGTGATGACCATCCTGAACAAAGGTCCTTACTTGAAACTGAATTGAGTTTTTATTGATTTGTGTAGAGGGTAGTGGCTTGAGGATTGAGTGGCTCAAAGTGACAGAAGTACATGAGTGACATGGGTTGGACTCGATAGGAAGTTTGCATTTACCTCTGCTATATGCAGAGAGAAAGATGTACAGAAAAAGTAATTTGGATTACACTATTGTATTGTAGTATCTAATGTCTTGGGGTCTGGTGCTTCAGCTCTCATATGTTATCTTTCAAGACCCAGGAAGTCACAGCCTCTATCTTGAAGCTTGACAGATAGTGTGAAGCTCTTTGTCTTGTCTTAATCCTGTTCATATTAAAAAGGAGCAGCCAGGCACTACTAAGGAAACACGTGTGCCTTCAGAGGCTACCCCCAGCACTTCATCTAGACCAATATGCACTGCTTAAAGCCAGTTGAAGGGAAAAGGAGAAGTCCTAGCCAGCTCTGTACATAGCAATTCATGGAAATGGGTCAGGCATAGCCAAAATGGAGACAATTGTTCCTCTTTCAAGCAGAGTTTCCCAGGCAGCTCTCCACACTCGATGGGCGCAGACTCTATCTAGGACTGTCTAGCCTCTGAAGCCATGAGCCAAACTGTCTTCTAATCTGAATAAATTACTTATTCTGTGACATTCAGTTACTTCAGCAGAAGATGGACTGAGATAGAAACTGACCTCATGGCCCAGGGTGAGTAGGTCCACACAGGTAGAGGAGCTCAGGGCATGAGGTTACCCCAGATCAGCTGCAATCTCAGGAGGAGCTGGCAGATGCAGTCAGCTCTTCAGCATTCCCTTTGCCCTCTACGTATTAGGTAATGCTTCTGGGCATTGAATTTCTCTGCCTGGCACAACTCTTAACAAAAACATTCCAATGGGCTGCAGCAACCAAGCTCATCAGTGAGACTCAGAGAACAGTCTCCTCAGATTTAGTGCTGAAATAAATCTTTGAACAACAAGCACACTCAGATCACATGGAACAGGTAATAAACAGAGAAGATGTAAATAGGTGATGTGAATGGATCTCATGCAAGCTTCTGAGGTAGGAGAGCCTTACCCACTAGGGTTTCTGTGGGGAGAGTTCTAGAAGCAAGGTTCTGGAGCACAGGTCACAGGATGGCTCACCTGAAGCTTCAGGGCCTGCAGGAACAGTTTGGGGTAGTGTCCTGGCTCTTTAGGGCTGTATTAGGTCAGTGTCTAGGTCCAGGCTTGCACTCCCATCCTCTGTGCCTTGGGTGCCACCCTCTGGTTTATGCCACGTCAGTCCTTGCTGAGGAGCCAGGACACTTCCTGCTGGAGAGGGTGGGGCATCTGTAGCCCAGAGCAGCTGTGTCCCTTGCTTCTAGTGGCACTCTTCCAGGAAAGCCGGGGAGCCAGAGGTCTATCTAGAAGAGATTTGAGTTCCGATCTTTCTCTATGTTGGAACCTTCACCATGACTGGCAAACCCAAATGTCTATGGGGGCTAAAAGAAAGAAAAGGTGGAAGGAGGGAAGAAAGGAAAGAAAAAAGGAAGGAAGGAAGGAAGGAAGGAAGGAAGGAAGGAAGGAAGGAAGGAAGGAAGGAAGGAAGCAGAAAGGAAACAGGGAGATGTAAAAGGACAGGGGGAGCCCATCCTAATGAAGACAACACAGCTCTTCAGTGAGTGACTCGACAGTTTTCACAGAACATGTGAGACAAACCCAACTTCAGGACCAGAAGGAAGCTTGCATGTGTGTCTGTTTGCTCACCTTCGCCCTCAGGCCAGTCCTTTCAGCTCTCCCTTCTCCCACCTATGCTGGGTTCACCTCATGGGATCTCTTCTTTATGGTTCTTGGTTGTATTTTGTCAGTAGTGGGCACCACCAGGAGAGGAGGACAGAGAGACATAGGCTGGGCATTTCTTCTTTGATTCTGTGATTTGGGCAGTGTGACCTTCAAGGACCTACCTCTCTCCTTGGCCACAGGCTCTGCCTGGTGGCCCTTCCTGTGGTGCCCCTGGGATGCCCTCTGTCCTCTGCCTTTTAGCTCTGGGAGACAATGACTCCTCACTGATACTGGCCCTGGGTACTTTTCAGCCACTTTCAGTGTCATTCACAAAAGTCACTTCCTACCCCACCAGAAAACTGATAAACACCCATTCATGCATGGGAGGGAAAATTTAGTGAGGGTAAATATTAATTTGTATGTTTATTCTTTATGCAAAATATTAATTTCTTATGATGTAAATTAGTAATTAAAAATATCAAAACCTGGGGCCAAGGAGATGGCTCAATGGAATAAGTGCTTCCCTGGCAAGCACAAGGGCCTGAGTTCAATCCCTGGTTCCGCCAAAAATTAAAAAAAAAAAAAAATCAAAACCTTATACTCTGAGGTATAAATATAAATGGCCAATGAGCATGTGAAATATCTACCATTAAGTGAGTTGTCACTGAAAACTATAATCACCATGAGAATGAATAAAAGGAAAAATGGGACAAGGCCATATGCTGGGGGAGATTTGGGACAAGTGAAAATCTCACACATGGCTGGTAGGAGTGTAAATTAATACAGTTGCACTTTGGAACATTCTTTGGCAGTATCCAATATGACCCAGTTGCCCAGCAATTCCACCGTGAGTAAACCAGTAAGATATGTACACATTCCCATGCCAAAAGACATACATCCGTAGAACAGAAAACAACCAAATTCCTAGCAATAGCAAAATGAATGATGGCTATTCACACCATGGAAAAGCAAATCTCTACAGTGATAAAAAATAAATGATCTACAATGATAAGAAACCATGTAAATAAGTATTGCAAACATGACACTGAATGAAAGAAGCCAAGCCCAAAAGTAGGAGACAGGAAATGAATCTATTCAATTTCTGTCACCACATGCCTTGCTGGCTCCTGAGCAGGCCACTGAGACTTCAAAACAATACCTGAGATAATCAGTGTATTAAGGAGAGAGGTTTGTTTTGGCTCACAGTTGTAGAGGTGTCCATCCACGGTCTCTTAGCCCTATTTCCTTGGGGTCTGAGGTGAGGCAGCACGTCTTTGTGGAATATATGGGAAATGAAAAGAGGAAAGGAGGAAAGAATGAGTCCCCAGTGAGCTGGAAAGCCCCACATCTTAAGGTTTCCATCACCTGGTAGCACCAGGTTTGGCACCAAGCCTAAGGAGGACAGTCCCGGCTGAAATGATAGAAATTACTGCTACTTGAGGGAGTGTCTAGGGAAGGGGTAGATTGGATGAAGTAGATCTTCATCTAGACCTACTTACAAGGGAATATGCAGTTTGAGAAATTCAGCAATAGTCTTGATGTGCGAACTTTTTTGCACATTCATTATATCTCAATAAAAACCTTCTCTCACTTTTAAGTCTGTGTTTCAGCAAGCAAGCAGGCACCACAGTGTATCAGCTCTACTGACAACTTACAGAGGCACCAGACTGCCTGGCTAGTTTCAGATCTTGTTCTAGGCACTGCTGCAATCAAATAGCTACCCGGTGTATTATTTAGGAACCAAGCTATTTACAATTCATTTGCCCCATTTCTAAATTCTGGATGCCTGTTGCCAGAATAAATAATCTTGTTTGCATACTGGGCATGTGGGTACAATTTCTGTTGTGTTTATCATTTACAGAGCATGAAGATGTGGACCCAGATACCAGTTTGTTGTTGTTTCGTTGAGACAGAGACTCCTTGTAGTTCAGGCTAGCCTTGATCTTATTCTAGCTCAGGCTGGCCTTGAGCTTATGGCCTCCCTCAGCCTCCTGAGTATTAGGGTACTGGAGTTATAGATGTGTGTCACCACAACCAGCTGGTTACCTATTTTTAGAAGCAGGATTAAGAGTTTCTCTAGCCACTGAGTTGGCTTATTGCCTGGTCAGGAGGATGTCTGAGTCAAGTTCAGATTCAGAGTGAGGGGCTGGTTGGCATTTAGACCAAAGTTATGACAGTACAGGGTGATGGTTCAGTCTCCAGTATCAGGGAGCCTGAGACTTAGGGGTCTTAGAAATGTTTAGTCCAAGTCACCATCATCTGCATGCCAGCCATGTCACCCAGCAGAACACAGCAGAAAGGAGGGAAAGCCAAATGGCTCAGAGCAAACACATGGAGGGCGGGCTCTGTAGAATGCCAGGGGACCACCACAACCATGGTGGACGTCAATGGGCCACGGGTCCACTTTTCATAACTAGGGTTGAAGGCAGAAACCACACCACAGTAACATCAAAGAGAGATCGGAGCTGTGGGACCCAGCACCACAGCTCATTAAGAGACTGCTTCCAGGGAGTCTAATTGGAGCATTAATTAGTGGTGGAGCCTTGTTATAGTTCTCCCAATCTTGGTGTAGCTTTCCCACATTTCTATTTGAAAGAGGGAGGACAAAGGCACAGAAAGAAAAAGAAAAGTAAGAGAGACAAGAAGAACTGAGGAAGCGTAAGGGAGAGGGTGACTACTCATCTTTTATTTCTTAAAAGCTAAAATTGAAATTTGCCTGTAAGATACTTGTAATGAAAATTAGTAGTATGAGCCCAGCGGATAACGACATTTTAATTGATAATCAGGAAGAAAGAGAAGAAAGAGGGAGGAAGGGAGGAAAAGGGAAGGAGAAACAGCTATAAAATTCTACAACTGTTATTTGACAACATCTTAACTAACTAGATGTTTATCTAGAAAATAAATAAATAAATCCAATCTTTCTTTTGGGACATGTGGGACTTTTTAAATACAATAAAACTAAATTGCCTTTATGAAATGTTTATCAACTACCACTGCAGTCTTTTGGAGTGGTAAGTTTTAAAAAAAAATCCTATTGGGGTCAGAATTAATCTCTTGAATAATTATATAAATTACTTCATTAAAAATTTAGATCTAATTATTTGGAAGTCAGTAGCAGCCTCTACAAAGCCATAAGCATGTGGAATGAAGTGCCTTAAACCTTTTACTCTATTAACTCTGACTTCTCTACAAAACATATTTTTAACCCTCTTTACTAGCTAAAACTCAAAACTTCAGTTTCCTCCCTCATCACATGCTCAGCAAAGATTGTTCATTTCATTTACTAAATCCACAGGAAAGTGTCTGAGATTGTTAGAGAGGAATTAAAATCATGTGGCAAGAAAAGTGACCTTTGAAATTCCTGTTTGAGGAAATTTGTAAGAGAAAAGACAAGGAAAGAGGAAAGACAATATCATGTATCTCTCTGTTAGTTTACTTTGCTGATGACTAGTGATTACTGCCAGGAAATTGTTATATTGTTCCCAGGGACCTTGAAAGGGACAGTATGACCCAAACATTGGCTTCCTACACTGACACAAGAGAAAACAGTTTTAAGAAGTCTGTCCTCAGAAAGCAGACTTTATTTTTTAGCTAGAACTGCAGCAATTTAGAACTTCAAAACAACTGAGAAAAATAAATACAGCCAGTGATAACAGTGGAGCATTGTTATCAGTTCAGCTTTGCCATTTTCTTGCGTTCTTCCTAGCATTTTCCTAGTCTATTTTCTTAAACTGTTTATTTGTAATGATGGCAGGTGTTCAGTGTTGCCTTTTGCTTCATTTTTTCCCAGAAGCATCTCTTATAGATTGTTTTTGTATCATCATTATAGTGATACAGGAAATACGCTACTCCCAACCTGCTGGATGTCAGATGGGCCAAGTTTGTGTCCCCTGAGATCAACTAATGAATTCCAAAAGACAACGGAAGTTAAGAGTACTACGGGTTTATCAAGAGACAGCTCCTGAGAGACAGAGGGAGTCCTAAGTGGGTGGCCACTGGGGACTGTCAGGGTGATCGTTGGGGACCATGTACACAGAGAAGTCACATGTGGGTACACCACCAGTGAGTCACACTATCATCAACCTACAGGATTACAAATACAGCTGCTAAGCTAATGTGGATCAAACAGGGAAATGAATCACTAGCAAGGGTGCACGGAAAGAACAAAGGCACTTAGGGAAAGGGGCGGGTCTGGGTGCTCGGGCCACCCACCTGGGGGACTGATGCCTGGCTAGGCTTCCTGGGCCAGGTGGCTCTAATTACAATAAGATCTCAAGTTGCTGTGTACCCCTTAGGGAGGTTTGCCTTTCAGATGTGCCTCCAGCTATAATTCTGATGTCTATTTTCATTGACTTCCTGGAGAGCCCAGTCTCTCTATGATATTTATCAGTTTTTATTTAACTTAGCTGCCTATAATAATAGCCATTTTCATGTATTTACTGCAATGCTGGGATTCAAATCCAGGACCTTGTACATACTGCTGAGCTACATCCCATTCCCACGGTTTAAGTGACCATGTACACTCTATCCAGTGATTTCCCAGGGTTTCTTGCTCTGTGTCAGGGTATTGAGGGCCTATTTTTCTGTCAGTTCCCTGGGCTCCACCAGCTAAGGGAACTGTACCGTAGTTAGCTGTTGGCTAGGAAAGACTGAGCTCACTAAAATATAATTCCCCTTGGGGTCAGTCAGAGCCGTCCTTCCCTGCTGAGGACTGGAGAGTCAGGGTTGGAAGGATCTGGAGGATCAAGAGTCACAAGGTCACTGATCACTTAATCTCCACTCTGCCACTAAAGAGCTCAGTGACAGAGAAACTTCAGAGAGTTGAGTCCCAGCCAATTGCAACTCAGCAAAGGCAGTTTTCTCCCTCAAGTTAATGAACAAAAACCTTTAATGTGTAAACTAAGGAGGGCCATTGAACTAATATTTCAAACAAGTGACCTAGTATTCATTTTGAGGCCGCCAGTGGGACCCATCTTAGGTATTAAACTTGCTCTTGAAGTCCATGCTGCTGACACACCTTTTAGCAGAGACCCCTATATCATATGAATAGCTCACTCCTTGAGTATGACCCCAAATACACGGAGCCCCAGATTGTTCTGTCGGCCCCTGGGGACTCCAAAGTTTCCAGGCTTTGCTTCAGGCAACTCATCTGCCTGCAGCGGTTGCCCCCAGCAGATAGAACTTTCTGAAAGGCATTCCTGTGAGACAGGGCTTTTCTCCAGAAGAATTTAGGGAATTGGGAGTAGGGAGTTGGGCGGGGCTTGGACTACACAGGAAGCAGTGCCTGTGCCCCGGCTGTGACCCAGGGTGCCCAGTCAACTCTGCTCCCAAGAGGAGCGGTCCTGGGGCATCATATGCCGCAGGGAGAGACATCACAAGGCCACCCATGTCTGAAAGATCATAACAAAGCGGTGGAATCAAATATAAGCCACACCAGGATGGTAACACTGTCTTCCTTTGAAATGCTGGTAACAGGGGTTCCCTAGCAGGGGTGGACCTAGAAAGCCAGGCAGAAACTGGCTTGTCCTTGGTGCCCTGCCCACCACCCGCACTACCTCTTCTCATTTCTCCCCCAGTATTTCCTCGAATCAGGGAAAAGGTACTAGGGAAGCTGTGTCCCTGGGGAGCACCCTGAAGCAATTTTTGCTACATACGAATGCCAAGGCTCTCATTGTTCTTATCCACTTGCTGGTCAGCCTTGGAGGGAACCAGACCAAGAGAAAATCTGTTCCAAAGGAAACTGCAAGCAACTTTCTTATAATTTTCTATGCCTGATCAATCCCTCTTAGTGTCTCCCTGCTCCTGCTCTTCAAACCGTCACATTCTACTGTCACTTCCCTTTCCTGTCCCTTCTTTCTCTGAACTGACAGTCCTCCCAGATGCTCGTAGACCCCACACTTTCACAGACACCAAGTGATCATCTTTGTGGAACTGCATCTTGAGGCTGCTGGAAGAACCCCATGGAGTTGGGCCCTGTTCACACATTTAGACCAGATCCCTCCGCCTGGGGACTCTGCAGCTCCCTGGCAGTCAGGCCAGACAGGCTCTGGAGCATGGCACGGCCACCTATCAGACAAAGGGACAGTCTTGAAAGTCAGGCGTGTGGCCACTCAATGAGAAACTCAGCAAGCGGAGCACAAGAAAGTAGTCAGGCCTGGGTTAAATAGCGTGTGGTTTCTCTTAAACCAGAATCCCCAGTGTAGAAAAAAGCAAAGCAAAAGACAGACAGTAGGAAACAGGGAGGAAGACTGTGGAAATGGAAAGGGACTCTGGGGACCGGGAAGATGGGAGAGAGGTGGAGAAGAGAAAGTAAAAAAAAGTTGTGTCTGTCCCAGTTCCTCAGATGAGGGTGTTCAGTATATGTGCCAAACATGTACTACTAAAATAAAGACGGGTTGGGTAGTGCCTTGCTGTTCCTTGGGCGCTGTCAGCCAGCCCAGGCAGTCCTTGCCCAGGGTCTTCAATCTGCACTGTCACTGTGGCCTCCAGGAAGTCAGGATTGCCAAACCAGAGAGCTCTGTAGGACTTTGGCAACATAAAGGCGGTTATGAGCCAACAGCTACATAAATTCTGTATTGAACAAAAATGAACTCATTTCAGCCTGGGACAAAACAGTTCCTATCCCTGTTAAGAGTCGCTGCCTAGCAGTGGTTGACACTTTTAAGGTGCTCTTTTTGGTAATTTATGTTTTCTGAGACTCAGAGATAGGGAAACGTGAAGTTATATAGAAAGAAATGGCTGGGGTGACAGTGAAAAGTAAGGACCTGGTCTTTCTCATGCCCATTACATGACCTACAAGATGCATCACAGGGGTCTCCCTCCCGGTGGTCCCCTCACCCCCAGGGTGCAAGCCTGAGAGGATGCCCTGGGGCCTGCTCTACTTGCAAGCAGTACTCTCTGCTCCTAGCTACTGGGAATCAATTTCTACACCAGCACCTCCATGGTTGGTTAGGATTCCCTGAGGTGGGCTCCGTATTGTGTCCCCAAGGTCCTAGCAGCAACCCACTGGGTCATGGAGCCTTTGTTGGCTCCCCAGCCCTGCCAGTTTCCTCAAAACACAAACCTTTGCAGAACTGTCCCCAGTGTAGGGTCTCTTCTGAGGGAACCCAGGCTAAGACTGACAGAAAAGCCAGTAGTCTGCTCAATGTTGAAAATACGGCCAAAACTAGAAGGCTAATGACAGAATAAATTAAAGAGGGCCAGCCAAATAGCTCAGTGGATTAAAGAGCCTGCAAGCAGGCACTAGGGCTGGGGATTCGATCCCTGGACCTGCAGTGCCAGCCTCATCCTCAGGGTGCGATGAGACAGCAATTGAGACTGGGCATGGTAGCCCACACCTGTAATCCCAGCACTTGTGAGGTTGTAAACAGGGGAATCACTACAAGTCTAATCTAATAGTGAGGCCATGAACACACTGTAGACCCTTCCCTAAAATACAGAAAAAAAAAAATCAAATTAAAGAATGTTCTGACTAATGTTCAGTTTGAGCTCAGATGTGTTCTGATCAGAGGCAGCAGTGAGAATGAATATGTCCCCAGTTGTCATGCTGGGCATCCTGTGCCTTCTCCTGAACATCCTGCCATGCTCCCTCCTTCTTTCCTTCCTGGACATAAGCCACACTGTGGGGCTTTCTCTATCATCATCTGCTGTCCTGGGTGTACACATCTTGCAGCAAAGACCTGACATGCTCATTTCCTGGACGCTCACCTTTACCCACTGCCTCTGACCCATGGAAGACCTGACGCAGCTGCTTCTCCACCTCCTAACACTCACCAGGGCACCTATGTCCCCACCAGGACAGGAGCAGCAGCCGCCCTGGAACCCAGGTCCAACCTGCCCTGGCTGCACCTGCCACGACTGGAGTCCAGAGAGTCCCCACACCATATGAAGTAGAAGAAGTTTGGAGGTAGATTAAACTTCCATCATGGGCTGGAGACTATTTCCTCTCTCCGGCATTCCAAGTGGGCGCCGTGATTTGCTTTTTCAACGGAATGTGGTAGATGTGGCATTAGATACAGAATTGGTTGCAGCTCGAGGGGAGATGCCGTCCTGGCTGCTTCCTAGGTTTTAGAGATTCTTGGACCATCTTCGGCTTTCTTTGTCTTGGGATGACCCACACCTGCCTGTCTTCACAAGGTGTTCTTATACCTCCTCAATCTCCTCTTCCTCTTGCCTGTCTATTCCTACACCACATTTCTCCTTAGACTGGATTAGTCATGTTGGATTGGGGCTCACCCTAACTTCCTTACATTGATTGCCTCTGTGAAGACCCTAAAGGCACATCCTGAGCTGCTAGAAATTGACATCTCATCACAATACAACCCACAAGCCAGTTTGAGAAAAGCTTAGAAATAGGAACCTAACTTTCAGATCGTTAATAAAAACTGGATTAGTAAAATTGCTTTACATATCTTTCTTTCTTAATCCAATTAAACTACAAGACACAATGCATTATCTTTCCATTAATTTCAATTAAACTGGAATAGTCCATAAACATAAATGTATCTTTTAGACATATATAATATATAGAAATAGAAATGTTCTTTTAAAAATTAGTAAAGTGTGGTGGCACACTCCTGTAATCCCAACACTCAGGAAACTGAAGCAGGAAAATCACAGTGAAGTTGAGGCCAGCCTGGGCTCCACAGTAAGACTCTGTGTCAAAAATAAATAAATTTTAGGGGCCTGGGAGATAGCTCAGTAGAATAAGCGCTTCCCTGGCAAGTGCAAGGGCCTGAGTTCAATCCCAGTTCTTCAAAAAAAAAAAAAATTAAAGAATAATAATAACAAATGAATAAATTTTTAAAACTGAGGTATAATTCACCTACCATAACATTCACCTGATATTTATTTATTTTTCTTTGTTTCTCTTTTTTTGTGTGTGTGTGCAGGGGGGCAAAATCCAGAGCATTGTACATAGTAAGCAGTAAGCAAGTACTCTACTACTGAGCTCCATCCTCAGCCCCAAATTCCCCCATTTATAGGTTGTATAGTTACCACAACTCCCTAATTCTAGAACATTTCCATCACCATCTAAGGAAACCCACACCCATGAGCAACCCCCTTTTTGCCTCGCTACCCCCAGGTAGTGGACACCAGCCTATTTTGTCCTTGTGGAGTTGTCTAGTCTGCCCATTTCATATAAATATGTAGCTTTTGGGGTCTGTTTTTTTTTTCACCTAGTATACCGTTTTTAAGGTTTATTCATATAGTAACTCATATCAGTACTCGGCTAAGTAAAATTCCACTATATGACTACACCACTTTTTTTTTATTGATCTATCAGTGGGTAAACATTTGGATTGGCTTCACTTTTTGTTATTATGGATATTTCTACTGTCAACAGTCATATACAAGTATTTGTATGAATTTATGTTTTTCAGAACTTATAGGAATATATTTAGGACTATAATTGCTAAGACATAGGACAACATGATGTTTAATATTTTAAAAAAATATATTTAGTACAGGGTCTGCAGGGTCTCACTGCACAGATCTGACTCATAGCAATCCTCCTGTTTTCAGCTTCCCAAACTCTGGGATTATAGGTGTGTGCCACCACACCCAGGGCTGGCACGGCATGCTGGGGATCAACCCCCGGCCCTTGTGTCTGCCCTAGCAGGTGCTTTAATCCACTAAGCTATCTGGCTGGCCCTGTTTCACATTTTTAACAAGTAGAAAATTGCTTTCCAAAGTGACTGTATTACTTTACCCTTTTCTTGGCGACATACGAGGCTCCCAATTTCTCCACACCATCACCAGCACTTGCTGTTGGTCTTTTGATCGTAGCCATCCTGAGGACATGAAGTGGTATCTCATAGTTTTTACTTGTATTTCTCTAGTTACTCAAGATGATGCCAATCTTTGCATGTGTTTCTTGGCCATTTGTATAGTTTCTTTCAACAAATATTTATTGAAATCCCTTACCTATTTTTAAATTGAGTTATTTCATTTTTATTGTTGAGTTTTAAGGGTTCTTTTTACATGCTGGATGCCTATCTCTTATCTGGTACATGATTTACAATTTTAATTCCCATTCTGTGATTTGTCTTTTCACTATTTTGAAAGTATCTTTTGGAGTATAAACATTTTTAAATGCAATGAAATCTAATTTTTTTAATTGCTTGTTCTTTTGATAGTATACCTAAGAAATCATTGCCCAGTCCAAAAGATTGATACCTTAGGTATAGGAGTTTTATAGTTTATCTCTAATATTTAGGTGTTTGATTTTGGGGGCATTAATTTTTGTATATGTCCTAAGGTAAGAGACTGATGTAGTCAGCATTTGCAAGGAAAAGGAATTAATATGGGACACATAATTTATAGGGTTATTTTATAGTATTCACTCCAAGAGTCAAATAAGAATGTGAGAGATCTGTCTACATAATGAAGACCCAAACAGTGCAGCGAAGGGCCTGATCCCACCACAATGTACTGTAGGAGTCCGACTGAAGATCTAGAGCACATAGCAGTGTCTTCCATGAGTCCAGCTGGAGGCCTAGAGCCAACAAAACATGTCTCATGCAAGTCTGATTCAAAGATCTGCACTGGAAAAACCAGTGGTAGGTCAGTGGTAGGAGCTAGAAAATCTGTGCCAGTGGGATGAAGGAGCTGCGCCAGGAGACCCTGAGGTCTGTTCTGGAGCCAGGGAGCAGTCTCCAAGGCAAGGTCCAGAGCTTTTAAGAGACATGCAGCCATCCTCAGCGACAGGGAGGACCCGAACTCCTCCAGTAACGAGAACAGCTGAGTTCGTATCAGGAAAGCCAGTACGACAAGCTTCTCCCAGAGAATCGATAACCCACCCATCACCCTCCAGGTCTCCTTTTTATGTTTTTGGCAATGATCCTCAGGTGGGCCCTCAGTTCAGAGAGGTGTTATTAGTTGCCCACCAATCGTCAATCCACCACAGGGACTAGATACATTTTTTTGCATGGTGACATTTAGTTGAAAAGACTATTATCCTAGCATTCTTATCAAAAATTATCGGGGGCTGGGGAGATGGCTCAATGGAATAAGCGCTTCCCTGGCAAGCACAAGAGTCTGAGTTCAATTCCCAGTTGAGCCAAAAAAAAATTATCTGAATAAATGTATGGTTTTAATTCTGGAGTCTCAATTTTATCCCATTGATCAGTACTTACAGTGAGGCCATATAATCCTTTGGTTTAAGCCCTGACGTTGTGTTAGTCTTCTAACTTTCTTATTCCTTCTTCATTGAGTTGACTGTTTTGGGTCACTTCCATTTTCATATGAAATTTAGGAGCAGCTTATTTATTTCTTAAAAAATTCAGCTGGGATTTATATAGGAACAGCATTGAATCTGTAAGTTTTTCAAAAGTTTTATTTTTGCTCTTTTACCAATAGAAAAAACCTTCCGATCTATGAACATAGAATGCTTTTCTGTTTGTTTGGTCTTTAAGTTTTCCAGTAATATTTTATTGTTTTCAATGTTTAAGTTTTATATTTTTGGTTAAATTTGTTATAAAACATTTTATCTTTATTGAGACTATTGTATATGGAATTTTTCAGAAATTTATATTTGAGTTGTTCATATATAAAAAATAGTTGATTGGGCCGGGGAGATGGCTCAGTGGAATAAGTGCTTCCCTGGCAAGCGCAAGGGCCTAAGTTCAATCCCTGGTTCTGCCAAAAAAAAAAAGAAAGCTGATTTTTCTCAACTTTGTTTACTAGTTTTAATACTTTTTAGGCTATATTTGTAGATTCATTAGGATATTTTATGTGCAAGACCATGTCATGTGCGCATAGAAATAAATTTATTTCTATCTTACCAATTTGAATGCCTTTTATTTCTTTTCTTGACTAATTGACCTGACTAGACTCTCCACTACATTATGGTATAGAAGAGATAGGGATAGATATCCCGTCTTTTTTCTGAATTTAGGAGGAAGGCTTTAAGGCTTTTACCATTAAATGTGACATTAGAGCTTGTTTTTTCATAGATGTCTTTTATCAAATGAAGAGAGCTCCCAGGATTTGAACAAAGTATCCTTAGGAGCTGACAATTCCCAACACACACACACACAGAGTGAGGAAGAGAGAGAGAGACAGAGAGGCAGACACAGAAACAAAGACAGACAGAGACAGAGAGAATGTGTGTTTCTCTAAAGAAATGGAATAAAATGTTTATCGCCTTGCTAAGGACACTCACCCTGTAAGGCTTGCCTGGCTCACGGCACAGCACCCGAGCAGGGTGCTCGGTGTGTGGACTCTTTGCTGTGAAGGAGGTTAGATGGTCATTTCTCCTCCTTGTTCCAGTGTAATAAGCCATTATCTTTGCAGGACAAAGAGCTGGTGGCATGGAAGGCTCTAGGGTACTATTAGAGCTTGTCTCTCAGGCTGGGTTCTCACCAACCCTGGCCTGGCTGGGGTTTGTCTTTTATGGTTCATAGGCCAGACCCATGGTCTCCAGGGGTAATGTGATAGGTGGTGACCTTTAAGAGAGACCCATTGGAAGGTGATTTGGTTAGGAGGTGCTACTCGTGGAGCAGGCTGGCCTTGTGGAGTAAATAAGTGATTTCTCCCAAGAGTGAATTGTTGCAGGAGGCCAAGCTTGAGCCTCCTGCCTCTGGCTTCCTGCCTTAGCCCCAGGTCTATTCGCCTGTGCGCCTTCCTTGTGTGTCCACCTGTGAGCCCACCTGTGAGCCCACCTGTGTGTCCACCTGTACATCCATCTGTGCAATGATCCTGAGGCCTTCCCCAGAAGTCAGATTTTTGGGGTTGCCTCATCTGGATCTGGGAGTTCCAGCCTCCATAGCTGTAAGCTGAGTTTTTCTTTTGTAGGCTCAAGCATTTTGTTACTGTCACTCAAAACAGACTCATGTAGCTCCTGAATGTATGCTCTTTGTGACAAGTGATAAAGCTTTTTGTTTTTTAGGAATTGGTGCACCCTTCTGTATGAGTGCTGTTATGAAAAAGACAACCTACCCAGGGATAGAGCTCAGTGCTACAAGCCCCTGTCTGGCAAGTACAATGACCTGAGTTTCACACACCCCCCAAAAAATTGTAATAAAAGAAAACCTAGATGCCTTTGTCTCTATTCCCCATTCACTGTGCCCAATACATTTTCTGAAAACAATTTTTTTTTTTTTTTTTTTTGTCTTTTTGAGACAGGGTCTCGCTATGCAGTTCAGGCTGGCTTTAAGCTCACTTTGTAGCTCAGGCTGGTCTCGAACTCACAACAATCCTCCTGCCTCAGCCTCCCGAGTGCTGGGATTACAGGCGTGCGCCACCACGCCCGGCTTCTGAAAACAATTTACTGCATCTTTAAACTCTACTGTTTGGAATTAATACATAGCAATGTAGGGGTCCACCTCCCCCTGCCTACCTCACCACTCATGAAAGCCTGAGGGTGATGTAAGCCCTCAGGCTTGCTGCGGACGTGTCCCTTGAGATGTGAGTAGGATCCCTTTCAGGTGCTGTTGCAATCGGAGTTGCCTCATTGCACTTAGGGCTGACAGCTGGCAGCCCTAGCACAGCCTGCTCCAAGATAGAAACTGAGCTGCGTTTGCATTTGAATCCAAAGCTAATTCAGTTCCTGAGTGAAGTAGGAGGCCCAGGAATAAGCCCTGACCAGAGGGCACATTTTCCACACCCTGAGTCTGGGGCTTAGCAGTACTCTTACAGCAATAACCCCTGCAAGCAGCCGAGACTTCCTTTGCAGTTGCTCAGTGCTCCCCCTCGCCCCTGCAGCTCAGGCTGGGGACAGAGTTGGTGCAGGTATTTCCCAACACAGCCGTCCTGGTCCTGGCCACAGACAACACTGTCTGCCATACTGAGAAGCAGAAAAACCACATGCTCAAGGCCCCACTGAGCCACGGGAGGCCCCTGAGCTGTCTCTGAAAGTTGGTCTAAGCCTCTCCATTTCCTAGTCATGCCCCAAGAGTGTCAGATATCCTGAAACCAACTTTTTAAAAGCCCACCTTCAGCTTCAGGGTCCCAGTTACTCCCCCCGACAGCATGCATGTTGTAAAGGGCACCACTTCATGAATTTTGAGAGGATAAAGATGTCTGTGAAACTACAGCTGCAATCATATCACAAATTTTGTGTCCCCCAAGTTTCTCTAATTCCATTGTGCTCCCCTACCTCATTGTCGCTAGAAGCTGTTTGGCAATTTCTGGGATAAGCTGATCTTTGAACCTGAGTCTAGCCATGGGCCATATCGCAGCATGCTTACTATGCACGCATGCACGAGCATGTATACATATGCCCACATACATACATGCGCATCCACTCACTCTCTTCTAAGTGGGGGTCCTTCCCACAGCAGTGTCCTAAGGTAAGCAGCTATAGATGGCTTCCAAGCAGAACAGGAACAAAGTGTGGGACCTGACTGCACCTGCAAGGCAGGTTGACTAGAGGAGCTGAGAATCCACAGCAACCGCACAGGACCAGAGCTGTGAGTCAGCAAGGCTGTAGTCTAGACACTGGAAGAGGCAGGATGCAGTGGCTGGAGCAGCAGGACCAAAGCAGAGGCAGCTCCTGTGGAATTTGCTAGAGCTGCTTTAACCTAGTGGCTTAAGCGACAGAAGCTAACTTCTTGCAAATCTCAAACCTGAGACTGAGGTGTTGTGGTATTGGTTTCCTCAGGGGCCTCGGCCCTTGGTGCTTCCTCCTTCCTGTGTCTTCATGGGCTGTCCCTCCCTCACAGTGTCTGTGCCCTCCTTTCCTGTTCTCAGAGGACAGCAGTCATCTCAGGGCTACACACACAACCTCATGTCACCCTCCTCACCTCCTCTGAGGCCTCATCACCAGTGATAGTTGGATGTGGGCTGAGTATGTTCCCTGAGTTCTGGCCCAGGAAGCCTTGTTGTCAGCAGGGTGAGCTGGGAAGTGGATAATCTCTGAGGAGCAGAGCCCAGAGGGAGATGTGGCTGGGAACTGACCTGCAAGTGGTTACTATAATCCTTCCAGTGTCGCAGCTGGATGTCTCAGCATTGAGTAGTTACTTAACAGCAAGAGCGGCCCTTCCCTGCTGTCTGCCTCCCACCCTGTCCTGTGACCTCTCCTACACATTCCTGCCACAGTGCCAATTGCTATGCTGTAACAGCACCAAAGCTACATCCCTGAGGGGCAGAGCTGATAGAAACCCTCAAGGGTGGACTTCCAGGCTTTAAACTGTTAGTGTAGGGAAGTTCTTGTCTTGGAGTCAGTCAGTCTTGAAGATTCTGTCTGAGCAACAGAAAACAGAGTAAACTATCTCCTAAGAAGGTTACATTCTGGGGTGCAACCTATATAGCATGTCAACCTATAAACAAGGAGGCACAATTCAGTCCAGAGAACCTCTACAGCTGGGGTGGAGGGTCTCCCCCTGGGAGCTGAGGGTCTCATAGCTCCTTGATGGAATCCAGCTCTGGGGTCAAGCTTTTCTTGATTCCACACGTGGATCCTGGATCCCAGTCCCTGATTGACCTCACTCAGCCCAAAGTGAGTTCCTAAAAGGTGCCATTTCCCTCCATCTTGCTTTGAGATAGACAAGCCCATTGCCCAAGTGTAAGCCAACCAAATAGCTTTTCCTATCAACTGAAAACAAAAGGCATAGCAGCATTGTCTATGTACAAACAGGGGAGAAGGGGTTAAGAAGTGAACTCTGGTCCTAGGTGGGCTTGGCAGGGAAAAGGATCAAACTCCTTTTTCTTCTACCAAGCATAACAACTTTTTTTTTTAACCTTCTGGCAATTAAGGTAACAATAAAATCAGGCACCTGCAATTATTACGAAGAGGTATTCATGATGTCCTTTTAAGTCACTGCCTATAAACTTCTCTTGATCATACAAGCCAGGAGTGCCCAATTATGTGTTTCTTAATAAAAAAGCCCTCCCAAGGGCAGGCAGAAATAGCAGCTTGCAGGCTCCCGCTCTGTGGGGTCATGGGTTTCTGGGGAGCTGATAGGGGAATTTGCTTGGCTCTGCACTTTTCTAAATATAACTTTCTGCCAAGTTTTCTCAGCAAAGTAGTCTTGTGGCCCAAAGGAACAAGATGAAGGAGGTTCTTAAAGGAAAAGAAGTTATAAGCCTGGAGCCCATCAGCAGGAGGGAAATGTTTCTCTCTATTTAGTCAAGGAGGTGAAAGTCCACCTGTCAAGAAGTGCTTTTTATTTATGGCCTGCAAATCAAACACAAAAGGAAAATATGAGAAAGTGCCACTACCAAGGAGTGGCTTTTTATGAGGACAGTGCGGTCAGGGTTAGGTTTTCCCTATTAGCTTCTGCAGAAGCTGCTAATGGGTGGGCCGAGAGGCTCTGTCAGCCTGGCCAGTGCTGCTCAAGAGCAGCTCGGCAGTCCTGAGCCACCCACTCACCCACACAGGCAGGGGGAAGCAGGCATTGTTTTGACTTCTACAAGAAGGGTAGGGCCGGCCAGATAGCTAAGTGGACTCTAGACCCTGCTTAAGCAGGCACAGTGACCAGGGTTCGATCCCCAGTGTGCTGTGCCAGTCCTGCCCCCAGGGTGCACTGAGACAGCAACTGAGACTGGGTGTGGTGATGCATGCCTGTAATCCCAGCGCTTGGGAGGCTGAACACAGGAGAAATGCTACATGTCTGATCTGTGCAGTGAGACCCTGTAGACCCTGTACTAAATACATTTTTAAAAAGAAGTAGAAGAAGCCTGTATTCTCACATTTTGCTTGAGACATAGGCTCTTCCATATCTGTGCTGCAGCTTTTCTGATTGGGAGGAGAAGCCTATGTAGAGAAAATGTACATTTTGATAACTGGTGACCCTAACCCATTACCAGACTTTAAAGATTAGATTCTGTGCAAGTGTATACATTTCTGGGTCTCTTTAGGAGGCTGAAGCCTTGGCCTCACTGAGTCCTGAGGGCTGGTGGCAGCCACGCCCTCCAGGTCTCAGGTGTCCTTGCCCCACCCCACCCTTCCTAGGTCTGGGCTAGATTTACGCAGCTGCCAGAGGTTGGCTTCCTTGCTTTGTTATTTTGCTTACAGGGAAGAAGGAAATAAAATAATTTCAATGTCCATGCCCCGCCCCAAAAGAGGGAAAAGCATACTGTGTGTTTACATTTTAAGAAACTTATTACAGTAAAGGTATTGCCACTGATAACTTCCTTTTGAGCACACTTATTCCAGGATTCTTGCCAATCGGAAGCAGCTCTGAAAGTCACCTTTCATGAGTGCCTTTATCAGGTACTATCAAAAATACAGTGAATGCTGCTGCTAAGCGCCATCCAATGGAAAGGCAGGGTTGTGACAACCTGAGGCTATGTCTTCATCTGCCTTATCCACCAGGTCTAGTACTGGCTCACTCTTCTCCAGAGCCAAAATTACCACATTTTTTATTGGATTCGGAACCTAGGGGCATCCGCAGCAGTGCAGCTAAAGACCTTCAGGAAGGCGGACTTCCAGAGCCACTTCAGAAAGTGGCAAGAACCATGGGATCAGGGTGTTCAGCGTGAGGGAGGGTTTGGAAGGGGATTCATGGCAAGGTGCCTTTTACATCATAAAGTTAAAAAAAATTAAATAGCCATCCTAATTTGCAATTACAGAAAGTCATTGTCTCCAGAAAAATAGAAGTTGGCTTCTTTTTGAAGCACAGAAGGTGTGTACCCTGGGGGCTGTCAGCTGCTAGTTTGTTTGTTCTGGGGCACCATCTACCACATCCTAAAGTCCCTGGAATCTAGTCCCTGGGTCCTAGATTCCAGCATCTCTGTCCCAGAACCCTGCTGGGCACCTCTAGCCAATGTTGAGGGTGCATGGCTAAGCCTTCTGGAGAACTGAACTAGGATCACTGGGTGAAGAGCAGCCTGTCTCCCCAGCTCCTTCCCTCCACTTCTGGGGTGAACCCTTGGGAGATTGCCCTGAATGTCCAGCCTGACTCCTCACTCCCTTCAGGATAAAACCCATACTTTGTCAGTCACATTGGTGGAAGTCGGGTGGAGCAGGGTGGCTGGCTGTGCCCTGTGTCAGTGAAGATCATAGAGGAGGGGCTGGGACACCCCTGTGCCCTCCTGCAGTCTCCAGGACTGGGATAGCAGCATTGTGGTTCAGAAGGGAAGGGTGGCTCCATGCCTGTCAATGCAGGCTCCAGTGCACATCAGCTTTGCACCTCCTGCCTCTGGCCGCACCTGCTGGCTTACGGCAATGACCACCTTCATCCTGATTATTACTTGTTCTCTGAAACTATGAGATAGCTTCATAGCTTCACCAGCCCTGATGAGCTGGGTGTGGTGGTGCACACATTTTATCCCAGCACTGGGAAGCCGGGGCAGGAGCTGGCCTGCAGGAGGATTAGGTGTGCGAAGCCAAGTCCGGCTGCCCTCATCTTTTCTAGCCGAGGCATGTCCACCACACTAACCAAGAGCCAACTGCAAGTGGCTTCAGTGAAATCAGACCTGGGCAGCCTAGGAAGCCTCCATCAGTGAGCACAGTTGCTTATACTAAATAAATGCTTCTTGATTTAAGGAACCAGGCTTTATTACTTGTTATGCAGCAGGATTGTAATAGCAGATGACTGACACATCTTTTTCTTCCTGCCTTCCCTTCCTCTCTGTCCTTCATCCATACACCACACACACACACACACACACACACACACACACACAGATGTGCCCTTTCAGACCACTGATTTAAAGCAGTAGAGGAAAAACTAAAAATGATAGAGATATGATCTGAGGTTGTAGCCTACCTGAGGAATGGTGGTGCGCCTTATAGTTTTGCCAAAATAGTATGCTGTAGTTTATTTCTTGAAAGGAGTGGGAAGAGATTCTGAAGCTATAATGACTGAATTCTGACTCTGGAAGTGACAAGACTGAATTAAGATAAAACGTGGCTTCTTTTATAATATTGATTCTGCACCCATAGAGATAATCATGCCTTCAGCCTATCTTGGGTTTTTGTCCTCAAAATTCTGCACCTCGAGGTAACTTGGAGAGGAGTGAAGGATAGGACTTTGCCTTCTAATGAAGCTTCCTTTTTTTCTTCTTACAATGATTCTGGCAAAATCTATCAGCCGCTGGGCTTTCTCCCTGCTGGCCCTGTGTGAGCCACCTCATTTGTATCATTTCAGAAAAATACTTGGAAGGAACTGATGTTAGAAGGAGCACTCTCAGAGGCCACCAACGGGTCCCGAGATTGCCGAGCTGGAAAACGGTACCCACAGTTCTGCTGCGTGTCTCAACAAGTCAGTTTCCTGGGATCCTTTGCCAAAGAAACTTCCCGTGTCCAAGTCCCTGTTGTAAGCTAGGTTTCAAGATCACCAAACTGTCTTAGTTACTTTTCTCTGCTTTCTAAGACAAAATGCCAGCTGCCAAAAATTAAGGAAGGAAAGGTTTGTTGAGCTCACAGTATGTGGAGGTTTTAGTCCTTAATCAGCTGGCCCCGAGGCAGAGTGGCTTGGCACAGGGGCAACAGTTCAAGGTGGCAGAAGACAGCCAGAGCAGCAAGAGAGCCAGGGGCAAGCCCTTTTTTCTTGCCTTGTATTGCAAGTAGGCTACACTGAGGGCCGTGGCTTCCTGCTGATTCCCTTCATTAAACTTTTTTTTTTTTTTGGACTTGGAAATTGAATTCAGGACTTTGAGCTTGCCAGGCAAGTGCTGTGCCACTGAGCTATGCCGCAAATTGACACAGTGAACATCCTGGAGCCTACACTTCAAGATGCAGAACTTCTGAGCGACTTCCTGTCTTGGCTGCCCTTTTCTTGATGCTGGGACAAATACCCAACACTCAAAATGAAAGAAAGAAAGGATTGTTTAGCTCACAGTTACTGGAGGCTTTGGTTCATCTCAGTAAGCTGCAAAGCAGAGGGGCACATGGCAGAGAGCAGTTATACATGGCGGTGGCACAGAGCACAAGAGCAAAAGGCCAGGAGCGTCAGCAACAATGACTATAGAGAGCAAGTCTCTCTCTCAAATTACACTCAGGCTGTCCATCCCAGGCTGGGCATAGTAATCACACCCATAACTCCAGTAGCTCATGAGTTAATCACAAACTCTAAAAGCCTGTCCTACGACTGCATAAGGCTTAGGGGAACAACTAGACACAAACCATAACACTTTCTTAAGCTTCAAGACTTCTCAAGTTGACCCAGTGTATCAACCATAACACAAACCAAATCCCCTACTTGTCCAGCCTTCTCCTGGTGCCTGGTTGCTCAAAACAAGTGTAGGTGTTACCCTTGTCTCTTCTCCCTCTGTCTCATACTTCATCATATCATTGGTATCCCCTGTCCAATGTGCCTGTGCTTCAATCAGGCTTCCACAACAGCCTCTTCACTGGTCTCACTGTCTGTAGATTCCAGAGCAATGCATAAAAATATCAGTCACACCACAAGGCTCTCCCAGAAACTTGGTGGTAGTAACAGGTACATTTAGGAAGGATTTCCTTTGTATTCTTAGGATCTTGTACAAATAAAACTCACTTAAACCTCACCTGGAGATGGCTCCATGGAATAAGCACCTCCCTGGCAAGTGCACGGGCCTGCATTCAATTCCTGGTTCCTAAAAAAACAAACAAACAAACAAAAAAAAAAAACTCACCAAAAAAGCCCTAGAAGGTAGATAAAAGTATTGTTGTAATCCTATTGTGCAGAAATGGAAGCCAAGGCATGTAGGGGTCATTATTTGCCCTGCCTGTGCCACCTGGCATGACAATTTATACATCTACATCCCCAGATACTGGACAACAAGTTTTTTTTTTATTTTTTATTTTTATTTATTTGTATTATTTTTTTATTTTATTGAAGTATAAATATCAATGAGATAGTTTTAAGACACCTTGACAAGATGGATTCGATAAATTAATACATTGCAAACTGTTTTCATAATGTTTTGGTATCATACAAGGTGCACACGTGGTATTATCCTTACAGACATTATTATAGCAGATGTCTCTTATCAGTAAATTAAGAGAGTGTAGCTGTTTATGTATCTTATTTTTTATACCTGAATTACATCAAAGATTCAATAATAAATACTTTCTACCTTGTTATTTTCCTAGTGGTTGTCCATAGTACTAGAAGCCAACATAATATCCTGTCCAACCACCATTAGTGCAAATCTTGCCTCTCATAGAATTATGTACAAGCATGCTATCTATCCCAACTGTACTGTCTATACACACACATCTTGGTTCTCCCTTTCTATACCCCTTCCTTTGTCTACACTTGTCAAAGATGGGCACTCCATTGTCATTCAACCAATTTAGGTGCCTGAACTCGACAACACAATCCAACACAGTCCAGCATTCCACAACAATAGTGAGTTATCCGAAGAAGTTGTCAACCACAGCCATTTACAGCTCAACTTATTATTATGGCCTCGCATTGTATATCTCATTTTTATACTTTTCTGCTGGATGGTTAAGACCTAGATAGAGCAAGACCTATATACCAACACATGTACTTTGTTTCTTATGAGGTCAGTGAAGTCCCCTCAGGGTTTATCTTGTAGTCCTGTACCTTATTCTGTAGATCCTTTGTCTGTGTCATCCATGTAGATGTGCAATGGGCAATGCTTGACCATTTTGCTCTCTGTTGAGAGCCTGAGAGAAAGTTTACTGTCCATGTGACTCTCCACAGACACACTATAAAACTTCAATCTCTTTCCTCTGTGGCTCCATAATCTCCTTTTTCAGAAAATTTGGAGCTCAACTGAGTTTCATGATGTTGCAGTACAGGTTCTCCTATGTCCTGAGTCTTCACTGACCTTGAAAGGCTAGGGCCAAAATGTTGGCTGGCCTTGTGTCTCTTCTATTTCTCCAATTTTGATCTGTGAACTTAGGTTGTTAACCATTCAGAAGAAAAGCTGATTAGTACCCTGCAGCATATGCCATTCACTTTGCCTTATCTGACTCAATTGTTTTTAGTTGTTATTGTACATTTCTATTTGTATTTCTTCTTTTTTGCTTCTTATACTAGAGAGACTATACGATATTTACACATGTGTGTCTGGTTTATTTCACTTATGAGTATATGTTCAAGTGGCATCTACTTCAATATGAATGCTTCAAGCTTATCATTTTTCATAGCTGAGTAATACTCCATTATATAGAAATACATCTTTTTCAACCATTCCTCATGTGATGGACATCTTGGTTGTTTCCAAGATTTTGCTATCACACATTGTGCTGCTATAAACATAGGTACACATATATCACTATGGTATAATGTTTTCAGTTCCTCTGGGAAAATTCCCAGTATGGGGATAGCTGGCTTGATCGGGATTTCCAGTCCTTCTCTTTCTCTGGATTTTTTTTTTTTTTTTTGGTGGAACTGGGAATTGAACTCAGGCCCTTGCATTTGCCAGGGAAGAGCTTATTCTACTGAGCCATCTCCCCAGCCCCTCCAGTCCTACTCTTTTGAGGAGTCTCCACACTGACCTCCACAATGGTTGTACCAGTCTACATTCCCACCAGCAGTGGAGAAGTGTTCCCTTTTCCCACAACCTCCAACATTTTTTGTTGGTTGATTTCCTTATGATATCCATTCTTTCTGGAGTGAGATGGTATCTCAGTGTTGTTCTGGAGTGAGATGGTATCTCAGTGTGACAACAACATTTTTAGGTAGCTGGATTGCAAATGAAAATGTTTTTTCTACTCACAGTACCTAACCTCTGCAGCTGGGCAGGACAACATTACCTTAGATTTATAAATCAAAAAGCAATAAGTATAGGCGATCAAGGTCAACATTGGCAGCCGTTATCCCGTCCATTGCAGGCACCCTGCAGTGAAGGGCAGACAATTTGTCTATTTTGTCTCTGTGTCCTCTTCCTCAGCCCTTCTAGTCATGAGGAAAACACCAGACAGTTCCCAACACTGTGAACAACCTATGGTCAGGGCGGTGACAGGTATCAATAAAGAGGCGAGTCTGAAAAGCTCTGAGAGTCAAGAGGGTCACAAGGAGACACTATGCAATACAGAGCTCTGGATAGAATCCTGGGCCAGGGAAAGCATTAGGTTAAAAATGAAAGAACCCTGAACCTGCCACAGGCTGCATTTAAATGCCAAGCATCAGTGCTGGCTCTGGTCCTAGCTGTGGGATTGTGTTCACATGAGACGCCAGTGACACGGTGCTCTGGGCAGGAGGCTATGTGCGAGCTTATGCTATGTACTCACTTTTTCCATAATGCTAAAGCTATTCTCAAACTAAAAGGCAAACGAAATAAACAAAAGGAAAGGAACACTGAGTTAGTTATATTGCATGGACTGATGGAATACCTGATAGCAGTTTGACAATTTTTAGCTAACCTAACTCAAACTGTCTACAAGGATAAAACTTGGATTCCAAGAGCAATAGTGCGAGGGTCCAAGGTACCTGGTTTTATTATTAACAACGGTCAGATTAACTGCAGGAAATAGGACTGAGCTTCAGTTTGTGGTAGGAAGGCTTTGACTCATCAACCGCCTCCCACCCCGCAAGAGCCTCAGAAGTGAGCCCAAGGCTTCTTTCTGGAATCTTCTCTTTAGAGATCTAAGGGAAGATAGACTGCAAAAGAAGGAAAATAAATCTATAACTTTATGTCTGCATAATTTTATATCTCTGGGATAAAGCACTCTGCGAATAACTTGTGATTTACCTTTTTTTTTTTTTTTTGAGGGGGGAGGATTGAATCCAGGGCCATCTCACTGAGCTATATATCCAGTTTTTCAAATTATTATTTAACACGAGGTAGGGTCTCATTAGCTTGCAAAGCAACTTGTAATCCTCCTGCCTCAGCCTTCAGAGTGCTGGCTCATGGGCCTGCAGCCCATGTCCAGCCTTCAGTGGGTGTTGAAGTCACCTATGAACATATTTCCCGACCCAAAGGCTGCATGGAGGTGACATGGAAACACAGGGACTTTGTTGGAGCAGATGTACAGCCCCTGTGTACACGTCATGGTCATCCGTCTACTCCTGGAAGGAGCCCCAGGAAGCCCACAGATGCCGAAATCTAGGACTGTCTCACTAGTGCTGTAAACAGGCCAAGCATCTTTGAAGAACCCACACAGCTCCTGTCATGCAAGCTACTCCTCTGAATTACTATGAGGCTGCCACAACCCCGTGTTGCCTTCACAGTGGCTCTGCTGCATTGTTTAGGGAACATTAACCAACAAACATGTGTAGGCACTCAGGACAGAAGCAGTTTTTCCCATGTTTTCTGTCCAGGGTTTGGTGGGATCAGAGGTGAGGGCAGAGGGTGCGCCGTGCTTGGGCAGGGGAACTCTGGCAGTGCTGGGTCCTCCGGGTACCCCCATCCTGAGAGAAGAGGACTGCTACAGGGCTGCTCAGCTGGAGAAACCTGTGTGTTTCCTGACCCCTCAGCAAGCTCAACGGCCTCCTGATGCTGATTCTTTTTGGTGAAAAGATTGCCAGGGTAATTTTAAATGATAATTTTGCGAACATTTTTAAACATATTTTTATCCTGGTATGCAATGCACCCACTGTGGGGAGTTGGCACATGCACGTAACACCCAGCTTAACTCCATTTGGTCGTTCCCTTGCCGGCTGTCTCCCCTCTCTACAGCTCTTAGTCCCATTTGTCAAAGATCTAACGCCTTGGTTCCTATCAGCTGTGTTTTCTTGTGCTCTTTAGTTTATTTATTCTTCAGGTCTCTCGTGTAAGATAAACCATGCATATTTAAGCTGTGTGTCTGATTTGTGTCACTCCACACTGTGGCCTCGTTGTGCATCGCTTTTCCTGCTGGTGACTCTGCATAGAGAGCCCTTCCTGGTCCTTGCCGTGCCCAGGAAGTCTATATTCGTAATCCCATGGAAAAGTTATTGGAATTTTAGCGAGTTAACTCCAATCTACCACATCTAATTCTACACACAGTGAGAATAAAGACACTAAGGCATATTTGTACTTATGGGGAGCCAAGGGGTCCTAAGTCCAGCTTTGATGATAGCTATCAGGAGCAAAGGACTTGACCCAGGGCCGGGCCCAAATCTTATTTACTTGTGCAGAAGGGGGTGGCTTGAGGATGAGCGACTATGAGAGTGTGGGGAGTAGGTGAGTGCAGTGAGCTGGGCTAGGGAGGAGGCCTGAAGTCACCTCTGCAATATGCAGAGAGAAAGATCTGCAGAAAGCATAATCACATGACACAACTGAAGTAGTATCTAATGTTTTGGGGTCAGCCCTCGTGTGTAATCATTCAAGCCCCAAGGAAGCCATAGCCTCTGTCTAGGGGCTCCACCCTAGTGACAGAGTAGAGCACTGGCTGTTCATACAGCCTCATCCTGGCTCACTCAAGCAAACAATGGGCAGAGGTCTGGGGAAACACGCCTGTCAACTTCAAAGACCACGCAGTTCAGCTGGACTGAGGCAATGCTTAAAGCTAATTGAAGGGAAAAGGAAAAGTCCTAGCCCTCTCTGTGTACGCATTGCTGTGTGGAAAAAGCATCAGGCTCAGCCGAAATGGGGACAGTGGCTCCTCCTTAAGAGTCGCCCAGGTGGTCCTCCACAGCTCTGGCTTATTGTCCACCATGGTGCTGTGTGGACTTCAGCTGCAATGGGGGCTGCCAGACCCTACCTGTGGTGCTGGACCCTGCACAAAGTCAAAGGCACCTTCACCACCCCAGCTGCACCTAGAGCTCTTCCTGAAGTGAGGAAACAGTCTGGTGATACGACAGGGATGGGAAGTCCAGGGGAATCTCCTAGACCTCAGCAGCCTGAATCCAGGGCTCAGGCAGGTGCTGGGGACAGACTGTGGCTGGGGCGCAGATCTATTTTCATTCTGACTATGACTGTCCTCAGTGCTCAGCCAGGACAAGGTGAGGGTACAAATTCTGACTTCCCTCACCTCAGAGGAGGAATTCATTTTTGCACCTCAGTTTCCCTCTCTGTCATAACAGCAATCAATAGGAGTCCTCAAGGTAGTTGTAAAACACAAACGATTTGCTCTAAAATCTGTGAGAAGCATGGAAAAATGCTAAGAACAGGCATAAAGGGGATGTAGAAGGGTGATTGAGCACCCTGGGACAGAGACACGGGGTTTCAGGGACACACTGAGCAAGGTGGGTGGAGGAGCCCCTTGGGGAAGGAGACTCCGGTTGGCTGTAGAGTGAGGTGGGTAGGATTTCTCCCCTCAACACTTCAGGTTGTGGCTGCAGGGGTGGGGGGGCAGTCATGTGCCAGCCCCCCAGCCTCTGCCCCCAGGTCACCTTCTTCCCCAGTGGGTGAAGCCTCAAAGTCTTCATCATCCACCGATGGCCTCCTGGGGTGAGGCCTCACCAGCAGAGAACGCCTGTTCCAGACAGAGCTGGGGAGGGCTGCACAGCAGCCCAGAAGAGCTGACCCTGGGAGCAGTAAGACCAGCAGGGATGCAGCCACTGAGTGCTCTCATGTGTCATGGAAAAACAGGTCTAAAAACAGAAGGAACCAAAATATTTTTACCACAGGGAAACATTCTAAATAGCAGTGTTTTCATAGCCTGTGATCGAGGTTCATGAGGACTGATGAAGCTGTCGCCTGCAGGGACCCATGAGCCCATGGCCTTGGGCGGCTCCCAGTGAGGTGACGAACTGTGACTTTCCCTGTGCCCCCTGCACCCCTTGCCAAAAGCACCCTAAACCTCATGCTCCGACCTCACCCTGCACCCTACCTGATGCCCTCCTGCAGAGAAGTTCCCACGGGGCTTCCAGACCCAGCTCTTGCAGGGAATCCTGGAATGCTGGAATCTGCCCAAATCCTGGGAAGTGGCCTCAATCCATTTTCAAGGTGGTTGGTATCAAGTAGCCTGCTCTGTCTCTGTCTCTGTCTCTGTCTCTGTCTCTGTCTCTGTCTCTGTCTCTGTCTCTGTCTCTGTCTCTGTCTCTCTGTCTCTGTTTCTCTGTCTCTGTCTCCCTCTGGAATAGGTGATGGGTTTGCTGAGCAGATTTATCAAACTTTGGCCACCTGGGGATCTTGTTAAAATGCGGATCTTGACCTCACACTCTGCTTCCTGGCAAGCTCCACCCATTACTGAAAATCAAAGTGCCTATGGTGCTTCAAAACCACTTCTTTCTCAGTGCCTAAAACTGAGACCTGTCAGCAACACTTCAGAAGCAGCAGAGAGGCATCTTTAGCAATGGCACAACAAACAGCCAGGGTGGAGTTCTGTTGTTCACAGCCCAAGCATCTCCTCTTGCTCTGGGGTAGGCAGAGGCCAGTGCCTTGTGGCTTGTGCTGCAGGGTTTTCTTTGGCCCAGGGCTTTATCTTCCTGAGCCTGCCTGTCTTTCTAAAGGTGCAGCAGAGCACGAACTCCTTTCAAGGGTCAGAGGCGGAGGGAGTGGGAAGGGAGCCTGGGAGGAAGGGAAAGGGGGGGGTCCAGTGTCAGGTTGAGCCCCCGGGTCAGTCTCAGCACGTGGATGCACTGGCATGGATGGTGGCCACCTGTGTGTGTATGTGTTGTGCACAGGGAAACCCCCGTGAATGGCTCTGGGAGGCAGTGGCTGAGGACACTGCATGGGCTTCCCAAAGGCTTTGGCAAGTGTTCACAAAAGTGGTAAGGATAACCTGCGCCCTGCAGGCCCTTTATGACCAGGAGATTATGGCCAGGCTTTGCCACAGCCTGAGGGTGCCGTACAAGGAGGCCATTGTACAGCCTGGGCATTCATATTGAAAATAAAATATCAGCTGGGTGGTCTGGAATAATGCAGGCATTTCTGAGTCCAGCCAAGTGTCTGTGCAGCAAGCGGGTGCACAGATTACCCCAGCAGAGTTTGGCCTCGCAGGGCTCAGGAGGGAGGGTGAGGACAGAGAAGGAGAGGCCTAGTGATCAAAGCCACTCCAGGGCCAAGGAGCTGTTTATCTGGGGTCTGGGACACAGTGGGGTGAAGAAAGCTGGAGCCAGTTTCCTAGAGCTCCCCTAAAAACTCTGAATTTTAGATAAAATGATCTCACCCAGCACTCAGGAAACTGTAATGAGGGGAAAGCACTGTGTGGTGCTTGGGAAGCCCTGGGACACAGTGTCCATGGAGGGCTTGGGAAGCCCTGGGACCCAATGTCTATGGATGGCTTGGGAAGCCCTGGGACCCAGTATCTATGAAGGGCTTGGGAAGCCCTGGGACCTAGTGTCTATGGATGGCTTGGGAAGCCCTGGGACCCAGTATCTATGGAGGGCTTGGGAAGCCCTGGGACCCAGTGTCTATGGATGGCTTAGGAAGCCCTGGGATCCAGTATCTATGGAGGGCTTGGGAAGCCCTGGGACCCAGTATCTATGGAGGGCTTGGGAAGCCCTGGGACCCAGTATCTATGGAGGGCTTGGGAAGTCCTGGGACCCAGTGTCTATGGAGGACTTGGGAAACCCTGGGACCCAGTGTCCATGGGACCCAGTGACCACGACCACACACAGTTCTAGGTCAAATCTGGGAGGATCAGTTGCCACCTTGGCCTTGACCTGGTAAGTGACCTTGGGATGGCCCCATCAGTGCAGAAGTCAAGGTCTGATGGGAAGCTGTCGTGGCCAACTTCCATGAGGATGCCATCTTGGTCCTACAAGCTGTCTTACAGACATTGGGCTTCTGTCTGTGCAGGAACTGGCTCCTTGTGGCTGCGTTTTTCTCTTCTTCACAGCTCCAATTCAAGTCCTTGTGGCACCAGCTCTACAGAGAACAGAGATCAAGGGAGGTAGACTTCAAGGAGAGAGAGAGGCAAGGGGAGTTGGCACCCCTACTTGTGAGAATGAGTAGGCCCACTGTAGACCCTCTACCAGCCCAAGGCTGGGGTCAAAGCATGGCCCTGTCCAAGCCTGTGCCTCCTAAAAGGGAAGGGATGGTAAGAGTATGACTCTCTGCACCAGGCCTGGGACCCAGGGCCTGTGACCAGGGCTACTGGTGTTATTCTTGCAGTCTGAAGTGCTGAAGTCTGGGGCAGGAGAAGAAGAGTATTTCGCCATTCCAGGTGAGAAAGAGAGAGCAAGAGGTTGCACGGTGCCTGCACACCCTGGGGGAGGATCTTCCTCATCCAGCTGGCTACCCTGCAACAGTCTCCAGAAGCATCCTGTGGGCATCCCCAGCAGTGCCTCCACAGTGCCCTAGGAGTACTTGAACTATCATATGCTGCTGCAGACCTGAGCTCCTGATTCGAAGCCGCACCTAGACATTCTGTTATGGTTTCTATCTAGATGTCCCCCTAAATCCTCCCTTTTTCATAGGCAGGGCCTTTGAAAGGTGACTGGGTTGTGAGGATGCTGTAGCTGACTTGCTATTAGGAGGTGGGCCCTGGTTGGACCAGGTGGTCACAGTGGAAGTGACCTGGAAGTTTATTTCTCCTTCCCTGTTTCCTCCCTTTTCTCTCTGCTTCCTCTGCCCCATGCCGGGAGCAGCTCTCCTCCACCAGGCCCCTCTGCCATGCCTTTCTGCCCTGGAGCAGCCAACCATGGGCTGAAACAGGAGCCAAAATAAACCCTTCATTCCTTACTTAACCTGTGAGTGTTGGATATTTTCTCCAAACAATGAGGGAAGTAACTAGGATGGATTCTCTTGCATGAGCTGCTGAACTCAGGGCTTTGTGACTCTCCTGGGCTCTTTTCATCTGTGTTCCAAGAAGTCAAAATGAATCTGAGCATAAGCAGTTTATGCAGAAAGCTCCGTGGGGAGGAGGGGAAGTGTGATTCGGAAGGAGAGGAACGAGTACCAGGGCTTAGGGAGGAGGGAGAAAAGGGAGAGGATCCATACTTCCTGGGGACATCACTGGGGTGGGGTTCCCACCCGAAGGTATGGGAATGGAGCATCTGGTGGACAAGGTGCCCTGACAGTCTTTGCTCCAAGGCTTTCACAGAAGGCATTTTTGGTCCAGTGCTGGGTTCAGCCTGGTCAGCAAGGATCCCCTGTAGCTCTTGTTTGTCTTCCATGGGTAATGCCCCAGGTGCAGCAGATGGCCGCAGAACACACAGGTGACCCCCTCTAGCTGTGCCCCAGGGAGTCTGACCTATTTTTCTTGGTGCATAGTGAGGGAAAGCCATGTCTGAGGGCTTGTGAGGGCTGCATGCTGTGTCCTAGGGCTCTGTGTGCCCGTGAGGATGAGGGCTGTTCCTGCCATGCTCTACCATGGATGAGCAGGATGGGATGTCCTGGCCTGGGGAGATGGCTCGGTGGAATAAGCGCTTCCCTGGCAAG
>PVKA01002877.1:62637-77716 GCA_004027165.1 Ctenomys sociabilis
AAAAAAAAAAAAAAAAAAATCCTAAATCAATTTATAAATAAGGATGGGATGTCCTGTGCACATGTGCCACCGTCTCCCACCCAGCACACCCTACTACACCAGGCCCTGCTTGGGGCCCTGGGTACATTAGCCACATCTTGCAGTCCCAGGATTTGAAAGTGTACAATGGGCTTGAACAGCTGGATGCAAAGCAGGTTAGCTGTGGGAAGAGCTCAACATGGCCCAGTGACTCCAAGAAGCAGAGGGAAGCCAGGAGCCAGGGCTCCTGGGCTCGCTGTGCTCCAGAAATGGAGGGTAGGTTTTGACAAATCCATGTTCTAATCCGAGTTCTGTCTCAGACCTCGACCAAAAGCTTCCTGATGTGTGTGCTTTTCCGCCTTCAGATGTTTCCCATAGTTCGGGCTAATTCAGGCCCCAGCTCTGCCTGCTTTGTCCATCTCCTGCAATATTTTCCATCTCTAGTGTATTTTTCTACCAATCAGAGTGATTCCCCATGTCCAGGCTGAGTCACCCCCAGTTGTGCTGGTTGATTGACGCATTCATTGTTCCCAAAGTTACACAGAGAATGTCCTGAAGACCAGCAAGGATCCCCTGTAGAAGCCACACAGCCTCCGAGGAGCTGCACTTTTCTTGCATGGTCCTGACGTCAAAGCTTCTATCCCTTCCTCGGGGCACCAAGTTTCCCTAAAAAACCCAACCTTCTTGCTCCTGCATGACTTCCAATTGGAGGTGACCCACACATGTTTTCCAAGACAGGTTTCCCCATTTTAACATATAAAATTATAGAATTTTTCACACTATTTTTTTTAGAAGGATTTAAAAATATTCATGCGATTCCAAAGTCATTTTATAAAACAAGGTGCTACAAAAGAAGGACACCTTCCACCCCTGACCCTCCGCTTTCCTTCTTCACCTTTCCTGCAGATGACCGTCAGTGTTTCCTCTCATTTACCCTGCCATTTAGAAAAATGTGTGGATGTGCACGTGCTGGTCTGCCCAGTGCCCTCCTTAGGGCCGCACAGCCTGCACACCCTCCCCCTGGCTGGTCTCTGTGGAGTCTCCCGACCTGATTCCCAAGCACTGGACACAGAGGCTTCTGCCGTGTTTCCTGGAGAAGCGGGTTCCATGGGACATGGGCAGACAGTGGGGATTCTGCTAGGACGTGGCTCATGGGGCTACAGAATTGGCTAAGCCCCAGCCTCTGCAGATCCAGCCTGAAAGTGGCAGCTTGAGAAACAGAAAGAGCTGTTTCTGTACTACTTTGGGCAGGTTCAACCTTTAAGTTCTGTTGTGCGGTGGGACTTCACCTGATCGTGGGAGGCCCTCCCCTGCAGGAGAAGGCCTCTGCTGTATCTGGCTCCCAATCTGAATGTTAATGCCTTCCAAATCCACCCCTGCAGAGACCCTGGGATGATGACTTACACATGTCAGGCACCCTACAACCAAACTGGCCTTCATAATTCTTTTCTTCTTTAGTGACCTTGTCATCTGGATGAGCCTAAGCTTGCTAGCCAGCCCCCTGACCGTGGATATATGCCTTTCTCATAATATTTTGTTACCATGAATAGCTCTGTGATAAATGACCTCTCATGTACACAATCCACTCCCAAGAAGGGCAGTTGAGGAGCAGAGGGTAGAGGCACAGGGAGCCACCCCTCCCCAGAGGCTGCTCTGCTTGCACCCCACCAGCACTGTCCCAAGCACTTGCTGCAGTGGGAAATGGCCGAGGAGCTGGCACGGTGGCCCTGCCTGTCCTGTCTAGCACCACCCTGGCCAATGAGAGCAGCTGATGGGGTTTCATGAGGGAGCAGGCCAGGGAAGCCATCTCGCTCTGGTGCTGGTTCTGTGGACTCTCATGGGCCTTGAGTCCCATGTGGAGAAAGCCAGGCTGTGGACGGCACCAACGATGCAGGGAAATGATGGGCAAACAGATGCAGATGATGGGACAGATTCCTGAGCAGTTTGCCAAGCCGGACTGAGCTGGGTCCAACGCAGAGGCTACTCTTGTGTTTTTCAGGGAGGAAAGCAAGGCCGGCTCTTCGCACACTAGTGGGGGCTATTGTCCCTCCCGTGGCCCAATGCACCTTCTGGGCTGAAACACAGCTCCTGCCTTTCAGGATGTGTGGGTGGGACTGGAGGTGACCAGGGTGTGAGGAAGCACTCAGGGAAGAGCAGAGACCCGCAGAGACCCGCAGTCACTGCAGTGTGTGTCGCGGGCTTCCATCTCCACGAATCCTTAGCCTGGTCTTCCCTGGAGCCAAAGGTCAGGACCAAGTGGCTCACTCTCACTGCCACCCAGCAGAGAGAAGGGCAGTGGGAACAGCCAAGGGGTAACCAAGGTGGCTCAGTGGGGACTGGGGCACTGAAGGGCACTGAGGGACTGCGGCCGCTGTGCTCTCAGGCAGTGGCGCCCCTTCTGCAGGCTATGTGCAGGCAGTGGCAGAGTGCTCCTCGCCTGTGCTAGGAACCACAGCTTAGCTTGTTTTCTTGTGCTGGGGACTGAATTCACACGCTTTACAGTGAGCTATATCCAAGGATCATTTTAAATTTTTTATCCCGAGACAGGGTCTTGCTCAATTGCTAAATGCCTGCCTCAGCCTCTGGGAGCACCGGGCTCACAGCCCTGCACCACCCCTATTCCCCCAGCCTCCATATGCTTCTGAAGGCTGGCTGACTCTGGGTTTCCAAAGACAGCAGGCGCACTGCCGTCCAGATGTCTGGCAGGGTCTGGTCCCAGGGCAGGTTTATCCACCAGCTTTGTAGTGATGTAGAGAGAAGCCGCCTTTGGCTTGGAATAAGCATAATCCTCCATGTAGGCATCGATCTGAATTCCATAGAGGCAGGGTTTAGGGGTGGCCATCTGGTGCAAAGGAGGCTTAGGGACTTGTTTTGGGGCTCCCTGCACATAGCAAGCACCCCAATCTCTGTCAGGCTGCAGTGCTGTGGGGGACAGTTTGGGAGGTTGCAGAAACTGCAGGGAAGCTAAAGGCCACCACTCCTTGGAACAGACACCTTGCACATAGGATGCTGATGGGCGTGTGACTGGAATTGTGGCACAGCCAGCACATGCCTCGTCCTTACAGGTTGTGTCTGTGGAGAACATCAGCCTCTCTCACTGGGTCTCCTCCCCGGCACTGCTATGTAGGACACAGGACAGTCCCTGTGCCCAGCGGGGAGAAACCCTTCAGCACAGTATCTGTCTGCATCCAAGACTTCAGAATTTACAACTTGCAAATGGGTTCATGGGAAATATCTTTTGTAAGAAATTCATTGTCAAAGAGAAACATTTAATGTTGGCTAAGGGCAGAGACAAGAGGTCCAAGTGTGGTGAAGAGGGTCCTAGCCAGGTTGGGCAGAAGAAATAAAAGGTAGGAAAGAGACAGGAAACCACAACTAGAACTTCCCTTGTAAGAAGACTGCAACTTCTGGGACCGACGGACCTGACCCCAGGTGACTCCCATCAACTTCTCTTGGTTCCACTGAGGCCCCTTTCCTTCCAGACCTCTCCCACCCGAAATTACTCAGGGAAGCAAGGATCAGGACCCTAAGGTAAAGAACATGTAAGAAAATCCAAATAATGTTTAAATTACATACCTAACAGCAAGACTGGGTCCAAACCTGTAAGTGTGGCCTCTTGGGGTGGCTGATTTTTCCTGGGCTTCCCATTCCCTCAAGAGAAGCATAAACATTTCCCATTGTAGAAATAAACTTGCTGCACTCCCTTGAGGGCCCATGCTCTATTTCTTGGCCTGTGGACTTTTTAATTTCTGCCTGAGAAACCCTTCCCAAACCTCTTGCTGACCAGATTTTGAAAATTTTCTTGGGGCTGGGGAGATGGCTCAGTGGAATAAGCACTTCCCTGGCAAGCGCAAGGGCCTGAGTTCAATCCCTGGTTCTGCAAAAAAAAAAAAAAAAACTTTCTCTGCAGGTGGGAATAGAGTAGCTTTCTGACTTCGGCCCAGCACTTCCTGGGCCTGCAGTGGATGATATCCAGAGTTTCCGAGGGCTAGAAGAAAGTCTTGGTCCTTCACACTCTGGAATTAAATTGCAGGTTTGCTGAAGTGAAAAGCACTTGGGTAACTCTTGTGTCTCAAACCTGCAGTTTTTCTTAAAAGTTAGTTTTAAAATTTCAGTTTTGTTTTCCTTGTCTTCTCTTTATCTGTCTTTGTTTTTTCTATTTCCCTGCACAACTAAGGTGCTTCCTCACAGGGTGAATGAAAGCTGTTTACAGTCATGAGCTAAAATGGCACGTTTTCCCTTTCTCTCTGAGCCAGGAGAAGCTGCTGGTGATAACTTGGGCAGAGGAGGCAACGTCTCTGACAAACATTGTACAAGCTGGGAATAATGCACAGGCCTGTTTTCTTAGAATTCTGGGAGGCTGAGGCAGGAGGGTAGTAAGCTCTAGTCCAATCTGGGCAACTTACTGACTTAGTGAGACCCTGTCTCAAAATGTGAAAGCCCTGGGTTCATCAACAGTATCAAACAGCCAGATATCACCATTGGTGTAGGCTCTGGTGCCAGACAGTTTCTATGATAGCAAGCGCCTGTACTCTTACTGAGAGACAAACAGAGTAAACGGACAACCTTCTCTCCCTATAGAGTCCCTGGTGCAGCAAGCAAGAGAGAAGTGGTTCTGAGGGGCTCCTGAAAATCAAGTGGGTGGACAGGCTCCAAGGAGCATCTGAAGCAAGGAACCTAGCCCACCTGGGTCACTGGATTGCATCAAGGAGAAAGAATTCTCAGGATCAGGCAATATGAGATACATGGATGGCTTTATTAGGCAGAAATTTAAGTATACACTCAGTGCAGGCCCCTGAGAGAGTCACTTATTTTCTAGAGTGGGGGACCAATTCTGCTTCTTTCAAGGTGGTGGAAACCCTGGGAATAGGTGAGCCACCCCATGGCACTGGTTGATTTTATGGGTGTGAGTCTAGTTTAGGTTTTTCAATAGGAAATTAAGCATTTAAATACTCACAGTAGGGCTGGGGAGATGGCTCAGTGGAATAAACACTTCCCTGGCAAGCGCAAGGGCCCGAGTTCAATCTCCAGTTCTGCCAAATAAATAAGTAAATACTCTACCTGTACCTATACCTTAGAATCAGTATCCTGATCTTTGAGCCACTTCTTGGGGTTTAGCATTCTGGAGGAATTTGGGGCAGGAGAGGTCTAGATGGAAAGGGACCTCAAAGGCTGGCAAGATAGCTCAGTGGACTAAGTGTGTGCTTCGGCAGGCGCAGAGGCCAGGGCTCAATTCCTGGTCCCACATGCTGCACTGGCCCCACCCCTGGGGAGCACTGAGCAGGCAACTGAGTATGGGCATGGTGTCCCATGCCTGTAATCCCAGCTCTGGGTAGGCTGAAAACAGGAGGCTCAGTGTGAGTCTGAGCTGCATAGTGAGGCTCTGTACCAAATACATTAAAAAAAAAAAAAAGTGAGGTTGTGAGTTGCCTGGGGTCCCATCCACAGGGTTCTGGAAGTAGATAGGACTTTGTCTCTGTGCTGCTTTCTGTTCTTGTATCTGATCTCATGTAACCCACTGGGCCTGGAGCACTACACATTAGGGGCTCTGGGACTCTTTCCTCTCTCCCAGCTCCATGCAGCCCTTGGGAGGGGAATTATATTGAAGGTCAGAATCCTTGCAGGAAAGGAGGGGAAGAGACTCGTATTGGCATCCATTTCCAGTCGTTTTGTGGAAGTGGAATCACATTTGTTGCACAGGAGAGTCTGGTTTATTTTGTTTATTTATTTTTGGTGGAACCGGGGATTAACTCAGGCCCTTGCACTTGCCAGGGAAGCGCTTATTCCACTGAGCCATCTTCCCAGCCTGGTTTAATTTTAAAAAATCGTTTAAGGTCTTCAAGTCCCAGCAAGGTGGGCAGGCAGCATCTCAGGGTGGACCTTTTTTCTGCTCTTCTGCGCAAGCCAAAGCGGCTGCTAGGCCTGTTTCCCAGCTCCGTCCGCGGGGAGGGGGCTGTGTCCAGGTGGACACCAAGAAGGCCCAGTGGATAGACCAGGCGGCCAGGGTCTGTCTGCACGCGGGCTCCTCTCTGGCGCCCTCTGCTGGAAATAGTTAGGAATTGTGTGTCGCCAAGAGGCAGAAAAGGCTGTCTTCTCCGTTTGGTTCTTCTAGCAGGGGAGGGAGCGCTGACCCCTACAGCCTACAGGAGAGGCTAAGGACTCGCAGAGGTCACCCACAGGCCAGCGTGACTTCGGGGGCATTGGGGACAGCGGGGGAGGCCAGCAGCAGCTTTATCAGGGTGGCAATCAGATCCCACTGAGAATGGAAGTGGCCCTCTGTAGGGCTCTGCCTGCTACAGGGTAGAAAGAAAGATAATGAACTATGTTGATCATTTTGGAGTTTGAGACAGGATCTCGCTGTGTAATCCAGGCTGGCCTCAAACTCGTGGTGATCTTGCCTCAGCCTGATGAGTTCTGAGATAATTGGTGTGCACCACCACGCCCAGCTGATTCATTGCATATTTATAAAATGCTGTGTGCAGGACGGGGAAGGGAAGCCCTTCTGAGCACCTTGACAGAAACATCCTCAGTCTGTCTCCACCATCCCGACCATGATGGGTCGATCTGGCCTGTATGCGATGGCATCCTGTGTGACATTTTCCCTAGGGAGGTTGGCCACCCCTTCCGGGCTCACCCCCAACATTAGAATGGTTGGCAGGAACCAGTCACTTTTCGAATCCACTCCCAGGGGAGTGTTTTCCGGGAGCTCCTGGCTGCTGCAAGGGTTGGAGCTGCAGGCATTTGGCTCATGGAGAGGAGAGATCACCTGCTGACTTGGGGCCCTGGGGTGGCAGCCTGGTGTGAGAGAGGGAAGCAGTGCTCCAGCCCCTGTCTTCTGCATGCCCTTGTGACTGGAAGCCACAGAAGACTCACCTGGACTTGTGGACCAAGGGCTAGAGGAAAGGTACAGTGGACACACTGGGCCCTGGCCTTATCCTGCAGGGTGACCACTTCGTCCTGCAGGGTGACCATCCTAGACCCCTCCTGCAGGCCCCAGGGTGCAAGTGCCAGGACCTCAATCCCTGGCTCTACCCTGTGGGCTCAGCCTGGGAGAGCACTCCATCTGCTTGCCTTGCACCACCAGATCTGGCTTTGTGACTCTGACCCTCACTTGAAGGCCCCTGCTCTGCCTCATAACACTCCACCTCCCGTGTTTGCTTTGCCCCCAGATATAGACAGTTGGGGTGTTTGGCCCCAGGGGAGTTATGTCAAGGTGCTGACACTGAGGTAGGAAAATGGATGATGCCACAGAGGAGATGGAGGGGACAATAGGAGGCAGCTGTGACCACGTGGCCTGGTCCCTTGGGATCTCAGAAAGTCCTGGGGACAGAGACCCAGAGAGAGACAGGCTGCTGTCTTCTGGGGCAGCTGAGGCCTGGTGGGAACCCGGGGAAAGTGTCCCAGGATGAGGCTGGGGGATTCTCAGCATCTTAGGTCCTGGGCTCCTCTTTCATCCTGGAAGGGAGTCCGCAAGGCTGGAAGCCAGCCTATGCCCACCAAGTCGGCTGTTTTGGCTATCTAAGTACTGTCATCTCCCATCGAGGAGGACCAAGTTTGAGTAACTGCAATCCTCTTGACTTGGGAATAATTGTTAACTCAGACCACAAGGATAGACTGTGGGCCCATGTGGGTGAGCTGGGTGGGTAGGTGGATGGGACATCTGAAGAAATGTCACCCAGGCCATCACAATGGTAGAATCCCCTGTCCCTGCGCTGGTATCCTGAGGACATGGAGCAGGCCCTAGGTGGCCTTCCCATCCATGAGGGCTGAGAGCAGCTTCAGGACCTGGCCACCCCAAGAGCATGCAAACTGACAGGTGCAGGACTCAGAAGAAGCACTCCAGAAATGACAATAATTTTAAAAGGTGAGAGTTGGGTCTCCAGTCACTTTGTACATCTCTCTTAACTGTAGCTTTCAGCTCCCTGGCTGAAAACACAGGATTCAGATGCTGTAAGCAGCCCAATGCCATTCTGAGCAGGATGGGGGAGTCCCCGCCAACTTGCTTGGTCCCTTCAGGGACATGAACCGTCCCTGTGCCAGCATGTAGACAATCTATGCCTCCTACATGGGTGTCACTTGGTGTCACCCTTCTGGTTCAGCTGAGTAATGACCCTGACATGCAGCAGCAGGGATGCTGGTATTGGGACAGGCCAAAGAGACATCAGGGATTGCTTCTGAATGGCAAAGAATCTTGACCTAACAAGGAAGGAAGGAGGAGGGGAGGGGAAAAAAAAAAAAGAACCTAGAGTGGGTGCTGAGACCTACAATGAGAACGAGTCTTCTCTCTGTGAAATTGTGGTAAAGGAAAGTCTCTTAGGGTTGCTGCAAAAGTCACTGCCACCCTGGGTGCCACGCGCTTGTTAAGTGCAATGGCATTGAATGACAGGCTCTGGGTTTCACCCAAACACTCAGGATTCTGGAAGACATTGCTGCTGACAAAGGAGCGCTGCTATATGCTTTCTTAAAAATCAGTCTTCAAGTTTCTACAGTCTTGTACCTTATCAGCCTGAGCAGCCTCCGGAGAAAGCCTGTGAATGACACTCAGAAAGACTCCTGTCCCAGGTCTCAGGGCCAGGTGCTTTGGCCAAGTTCCAGAGCTACCCAGAATCCTTCACTGCACATGTGCACTTGATAGGCCCCTGCCAGAAGCAGGGTAGCCAGGTGACACCTGCCTTTCAGCCCTGTGCCCTACTGAGGATGGGGGGGTGTGCCAGAATGGGGTGCGCGATTGATTCTTGGGGGCAGCACCCAGTGAGGAGAGGCAGGGAGGATTGGCCAGTCCCAGAGGAGCCCAATGTGTGGGGACAGGGAACAGGACAGAGGCCAGGGGGAGGGGGGGCAGAGATGCCTGGGCAGAGGCCCTGGATGATTGTGTGGGGATAGCACAGGAAGGAGCCAAGAAAGGAGGCCATCTGGGGTGTGGACGAGGTGGGGAACAGAGCCCATGAGGGCCTGGGTGGCAGCTTACTCTCAGCAGCTGACAATTGGGTTGGGCTGGCTGTCTCCCAGCTTTGCAGCTGTGGTAGACCAAGGCCATGGTGAAACCAGGGTGGGGAGGACTGTGAATTCCATCCTGGTCATCACAAATTGAAGATGATCTAAACAGCTCATGGGCATGGCAGACACCCAGCGGGTGCCTGGCTGTGGCTCTGTGTGTGGTCAAGAGGATGGTATTGGAGCTGATGCTGAGAACAGGTGCCAGTTGTGGTCTCAGGGCCACCAGGGGCAGCCCCAGTATGAGGCTGAGCCACAGGTGACTGATGTGTCCCCTGGGGCCCACAAGAACAAGGAGAGACAGATGGTCCCTGCCCTGAGCTGAGGGACTCACACTTGCTCTCCATGAGAACAGTCCAAAGAGAATGCGGGTCACAGGAAGCCCTGTCCCAACACCACACAGCCTCCAGCTCACCTCCCACTCAGGGACCAGCTCAGCCCGGTTTGCTCAGTGCTGTCTGTGACCTTCTTGGTTTAAGCATCAAGATCCATCACCCCTGCCTGATGCTACAGACTCAGCTCCTGGGAGCTCTGAAGACCCTTCTGGCCACCACAGCTAGACAGCCAGGTCTGCAAAGAGCACCCTGGACAGTGGGTTCACCCAGTTTTCTGAGGAGTTTAAAAATTATGGGCTGATCTGGAGCCTTCGGTCATAGCTGACTCACTGGGCAGAGCTGCAATGTGAGATATGGGGACACTAGGTTACAGCTGGGGCAGAGACAGGCCTGAGAGCTGGCCAGCGGAGCAAGGGGACCTGGGGCCTCACAGCCCAGGCAATGATGATTTTTAAGAGGCAAGCACGTGGGGTGGGATGGGGTGGGGATTGCCTTGTACAGAGCAGAGCTCAGAGGAGCAAGAGGACACCTTGCTAATCAGGGCTGTGGTGGGAGCAGAGTACATTTGTCCTTGGGAGGGGGGTGCCATTGTGCTGCTTCCTTTTAAAAAAAATTAGATGAATTCTCAGCATGTACAAACTAATCATGTCTGTGTGTTTCAGCGCATGCGTGCAGGGTGTGCCCACCACCCCCTGCTTTCTCATGGCCGCCCATTCCTTCTGTCCTTAGAGCATAAGACATTTTGAGAGGCCTCTGAGGCCTCCATACTTCTAAGGGACACTTTGGCTTCTTCAAAGAGTGGAGGGTATCCTGCTTGTCCCAGCTGCCCAGAGCACATGACAGGCCCAGTGTCAGAGCCCAGGCCAGGAGCATCCAGGAACCTGTCACCAGGCCCTGTCCTTGCCTCTCTGCTGCAGAGAGTTGGTTCATAGGACAGACATGGCCACTTTTATTTTGAGGTGAGGTCTTGCAGTGTAACCCAGGCTGGCATGGAATATGTGTGTTCAGGGTCTTCTCCCAATTCAGCCTCCTGAGTAGCTGGGACCACCGGCACCACCAACCCAGGCTCCGATGTGGATTTATGAAGCAGGCTGTGGCCTGTGGCACAAGAGTGGGTAGGGCCCAGGGCTGAGGCCCTTTCGCAGATGCATCAGCCAGCAGGAGAGTTCTGGCAGTTGAACCAAGGACCCACTGTCCCCTTGAGGTCTGTGATGGATCACAGTCCAGCCCTGAGCCCCACCTGCTTGCGATTTCTTTTAAGCATGCTGTTTGTTCTCAGGACAATCCCAGAAGCTGCCTGTCTTTCCAATGAAATATTTCTTGTGCTGCATCTTTGCCTGATGGGATGGATCCTGAGGTCCATCCTGGGTCTCCCAATGCTCCCGAGGCATTTGTGTCATTAGGACTTCTCCCTCAGAAGGGGCCAGGCGCGGGGACCCTGGAACTACACCTGTGCTTTTCTTCTTTCCATGTTCTCCCCTCTTCTGACCCCTCAATCTAGCCTTTATATTCCTGCCTGGTATTTATAAAGGGCTGGTGGCAAGAATAGAATGAAGAGGGCAGGTCAGGGCAGCCACCCTGTGACACACTGTGTAGGTGCCTGTGTGTGACAGCTAATAAGCGCAAGGGTTCTGGGAACCCCAAAGTCACTTCTCAGCTGTATTGATCATGTCCTGACTGCTTGCACATACAGGTGTCCCCAGAGCAGTCCCAGCTCATGATCACTTCTCCTGGACCTGTTGTCTGTCATCTGGAGACATTTCCCTGTTAAATGCTTATTTGCATAGAAAAATTAATGACCACAGCACCCCTGCAAAAGAACAAGGGGAGACTTCACTGCCCTCTCATTGACCTCATCCAGGAACAAGCACATACCTGTCGTATTTACCTGCTCAGCTCAAGTTTAACTTCCAGGCACACGGAACAGAGGTGCTAATTATCCCAATGAGACTTTTCAGGCACAGTAACCCATCACTTTTAGCTTCCTGGCTATCATTTCTGCTGCACGGCCACAAGTCTCCATGGGGAACTTGCATCCCACACCTGGGCTTAGCAAGAGCGTTCCTGAACGTCACAGGAACTGTTTTCACTCATGAAGGGAAGAAATGCATCAGACAGGGATTTTTAGGAAGCCTGGACTCTGCGAGAAGAAACAACAGAGGCTCAACAAGCGCGAGGTCTATGGCCAGCAGGTGGCAGTGTGGACCAGAAAATGAAAATTGCTCACACCACAGGCCTGAGCTCCGCTCCCCGAAGGCTGCCGGGCAGTTCGCTGTTCCTCAGCCCTGCAGGGCTGCTGTGAGACTCTACCCAGAGAGTGCCAGGCTCTCTCTCCGGGGACCCAGTGGGCAGCAGAGCACCACCAGACTGACCCCCGTGGTGGCCTCCTGAAGGTGCCCACCGTCTTCAGACTTCTTAGCATATGCACCTTGGAAAAATAGCTGACTTAAAGGAGAAGGCTCCTGAGTCTTCCCGGGAGCCAGCCTGACAAATCCCACTGTGCCATCCGGGTGTAAAGGCATAAACACAGCCCTGGGAACAAAGCTGGCACTACCAGTTGACCCTGTCAGCCTGCCTATGGATGGAAATTTGATCCTTTCCGTTCAGCTTGCTTTACATGGGGCCGAAAACTTGTTTAACCTTTGTTTCCTTCTTTTGTCTGTTTCTTTCCTCCACAGCATTTACCCCAGGACACTATAAAAGTGACAGTTCTATGATACCTCTTGTCAAAGTCACCTCCTGGATACCGCAGTTCCCTCACTGTCCCATGGATATCTTTGTCCCTGGATGGACTGGAGACCCAGTGAGCAGCTGCAGTTCAAGTCCAAAGGTGGAAGACCTGCAGAATTTCTTCCTGTTGGGGACAGGGGTTGGTTTTTCTCTTAAGGCCATCGACTAATTAGGCAAGGCCCACCCACCATTTGGGAGTATAATCTGTTTTTTCAAAGTTTATTGATTGAAGCACTAATTTCACAGAAATATGCCCTCCATGGAAAAATGAGGCTGGTTTGGGCGCTATGGCCTGGCCACTGCAGCTCATCACACTAGCTGTCAGGACTCCCAAGTGTGTGCTCCCGAGAGTGTCTCTGAATGCTCAGCGTACACTGGGATGGGCACTGCCTCTTGTGTTCTCTCTCCTGCTCATGACCGGCAGCACACAGCAAGTGGCCGTGCAGCAGGGATGCCGGCTGCACATGAGACCTGAGGCACTGGGACGCTGTGGCCTGCAGACTGCTCCTCCGGTTCCCCGAAATCTCTGGGGAACCCAAGTCCTGCTCAGCACTGTGACCCACCGACTACCCCAGGAGGAGGCCAGCAGCTTCCAATCTGCTCCTAGGATTCGGGGTGGGAGAGCTCACTGTTAGGGGCCGCAATACCGCATGACCATGAGCAGGAAGCGAGGCCAGAGTTCAGGCCGCAGCGTGGGGTGCGCCTTCTCATAATTTGCAGAGAAGGGCTGCTGTGGTCTGAGGCCCTTGTAAGTGGCTTGCCAAGGTGGCTCCAGGTAGTTGGGCATGGCAGTATGCACTTGTACTCCCTGTACTCTGGAATGCTGAGGCAGGAGGATAAAGTCGCAGCCCAGCCTGGGTGACTTAGTCACTTTGCAAAACTTTGTCTCAAAAAACAACGAAAAATAAAAATGGGATGGGGCATGTAGCTAAGTACAAAGGGCCTGGATTCGATCTCCAGTACTACAAACACAAACCAACCAACCAAAGGCTCCAGTGACGCCCTTTCCTGCACTTTATCCTTTGCAATATGTGGCCAGGGTGCCCATTGCTCTGGTCTCCAGCTGGTCACCCCTCAACTGCAGGTCCCCCTGCTAACATGTGTCCAGGGGATGGACGATCGGCCCAGTGAGTCCCATTGCCAGCCCTGCCAGAATAGCGGCCACATGGATGGTCAGTGCCAAACTGCAGCCGGACTGGTCCACAGGGCCAGCGAGCAACTGCCTCACCTAGAGCTGGGGTTGGGGGAGAAGAGCCCAGTGTGAACCACGGCCAGAGTACAACTCACTGACTGATGATTGCAGTGCTAGGGACTGAACCCAGGGCCTTCATGCTGAGCTACATCCCTGTTAAAAATTAAATTGAAAAAACAAATCACAAGAGAGCCTCATTAAGTCACCAAGTTGCCCAGACTGGGTTTTAACTTGTAATCTTCCTGACTCATCCTCTTAGGATACTGAGATTGCAGGTGTGCAACTCCATGCCCAGCTTTTATAGCTAGACTCTAATCAGCATAATTATGTTCACATGTAAACGAAGCCATGAAAAAACTTTCTGTACTGGTGGGCTCTTTGCCTCCAGGGGCTGTCCAGGTCACAGGCTGTGCAGGGTGACCCATGGTTTGCTTCCCATGGTCTGATGATCTTTGCTTGAAATCTTCAGAAAAGGTACATTTAGGCTGAGCATAAATCTCTAATCCCAGAACTTGCAAGGCTGAGGCAGGAGCATCATCATAAGTTGGAGGACAGCCTGGGTTACATAAGTGAGTTCAAAGCCAGCCTGTAATTCATAGTGACACCGTCTCAAAAACAAAATAAAACAAGCAAACAAAAAATGGCATTTGATTGGAAATGTCTAGTGGTAACTCATTTAGCATCCTTGTCGGACACCCTGTCTCATCTACACCTCAAGCCGTCTCTGAAGCCTTCAGCTGCCTCAGGTCCCAGGCTATCTACCAGGCCATGTATCCACCACCTTTTAACCTGGGTCCTCAGCACCACCCACTCCCAGGTTGCGGGATGGATTCTCTGTTGAGTACCCAGCATGTCCGGTCCTGGGCCCCAGCCCTTCCATTCATTAGATTCAGGGCAGCGATTCCCAAGAGGGAGGCCCAGGACCCCATTGTCCCCATGCCTGGCTCCTTTCTCACTACTGATGCACCACTTGCAGAGAGTCCAAGTCCATATCTGAGTCTCCCTTCCAGGTCCCGGGTAGTAAACTAGGACCCCAGGTGACCCCTGACTCCACTCCAGGACTGTCAGTGATGAATGGGCCAGTGAAGCTGCATTACCACACCATGGACCACTCGATGCACCTTCAGGGACAACCCAGGCATGACACCCTCAGGCTCTGAGAGCTCAGAGAATTTATTTAGTTTTGGTAAATTAAAAAAAAAAAAAAAAAGCAAAACCCACAAGACACTGGTAAGGGGATGTCATTCTGAATGAATTCTATGATAGGTTAACGTACTTCTCCAACGTTTTCATTGAGAGAGCTAAGACAGAGAGCCCTTTCCACAAGGAAGTCTTTGGGGTCATGCCAGTGAGCAGAGGCCGAATCATAGCTCCCGACATGCCCATCTTACCGGTGGAGGAGAAACAGGGTCTGAGATAGCTCAACTGGATCATGTTCCTTGGAGTCAGATAGGAATGCAAACCCCTGGCCCGCAACCCCATGTGCAAAGAATGGGAGTCACGCTCCCTCAGTGTGAGTTTTGAAATCTAGTAGGGTTGTGACCTTCTAGGTCTTCTCCCAAGATAAAGTTCAGCCAGGAATCACTTGCATTCCCAGAGGCTCTCTATCATCTGTCGGGCAGGGTGCAGGACTCCATGTGGGCTGTGCCAGCTCCAACACCCCTGCTCAGAGAGACCCTTCTGTACCCGTGTTCCTGGAGAAGCCAGAATGGAGAGCGGGATGGGACCAACGGGGCCAGCTGTGGTCATTGCCCCTTCCCATATGTCACATGGCCTCGTAGAGCTGCGTAGATGTCACGAGGCCCACTGA
>PVKA01002877.1:77816-117974 GCA_004027165.1 Ctenomys sociabilis
GCCCCCTGGAAGAGCGTCTCTGTCTACACAGCTGTGATTTCAGGTTGGGTTAGAGCAAGAAGTGTTTTGTGCATTTCTGCAGATGTTCAGGTATACCTCGAGACTGGCTCTCCTGCCCCAAATTCACCTGCAAAATCATCCTGCAACCTGGAAGCAGGTGCTGCCCAGGGTCTGGGATCCAAGAAGTCCCTTCTTGCCCAAGAGCCATGTGTGTCTTTCTCCTCCACATCGAACGACCCATCACAGCCAGCAGGGGATGCCACAGTCCTGTGCTGTTCCCAGAAGCTTCTCCCAACCTGGTAACAAGCACTGTGTTGCCTGAGGGCTCTTTATAGCTAGCAGGAGGGATGTGAGCACACCGTCTATGTGTCTGTTCAGGCATGATCCACATAGAAAAGGCTTGGGATTAATTATCCACGTGCACCAGGGATAAATTAAATATTGTAGTCTGATGTGAAGCAGGAGGAGGAGGAGGAGGAGGAGGAAGAAGAAAAGGGCAAGGAAGAGGGACCTCTTCCATATACACAGGAAACTCATGCCCAGACCTGGTGTCCTGGGTGACTCTAGTTGGGCGGGCCCCTCACCACCTTCAGCCACACTGGCAGCTGGAATGAGGGTGTTTCAGGGAGTTTCTCAAGTAGATGTTGAGGGGTGGGGCTTCTGTTTACTGACTGGGTGCCTTTGTGATCCCCAGGTCCTTGTAGGGGCTCAAGCAGCAAGGGAAGCAGGGGAGGAGCTTGGTTCATGCTTCTGTCCCCTGAAGTCAGATGCCTGGGGCAGGGGGCAAGTCCTGCAAGGCTCACTGACCATCACAGACACTGCACATTGGAAGGCCTGCCTGAGGGGCAGGGGAGGAGCCTGGGGCCCTGAGGAGGAGGCAGCGATGCCCTTACCTACTGTGTGGTTGCCATGCCTGAGGACAGGACCAGGGATTCAGCATGGGCATCAGGGAGAAGTGCCCTGCAATTTCCAGAGCTTAGCTCTGACCATCTAGAAATACCATGGCATTGCATAGTTTTTAATGTATAATTCCTTGGCAGTTGGTGGCCCTGGTCTCTGATGGGTGGCAGCTGACAGCTGTACCTAGTGGCCTGTCAGCATGGACAGGAAGGAATGAGGTGGGGACCCTGTCATCACCCCAGGGGTCCCCATCATCTGGGGGGCCTCTCCCTCCCACCTGCCTTCCCCACTCCTGCTCCCCTTTTCCTCTGCTAGAACTGTTGAACAGTCACCTTATAAGCCATCTCCTGTGGAAGCCCCATGTCCCCAGCACCCATGTGGCCTGGTAGACTCAAACCGGTCCCCCGAGTGTGGATTCGAAATGTCTGTGTGAAGGCTGCCTAGAGTCCTCCAGAAGGGTGGCTCCGAGTCACAGAAACAAACCCACAAACCAAGTGCCTTCTAACTGAAGCCACAGATGGCTTTGTCACTTCTTGGGAAAGATATGTACATACATTTCATGGAAAAGCTTATTTTTAGCACCTTGTTTCTCTTCTGGGATGTGACATCATGCTGATACTGACTGTAGCTTCTTTGAACATTACTAGATGATTTAAAATATTTCCTTGACTTACTTAAAGAGGAGTTCAGAGCACTTTGCATTTTATTAGGAATGTGGTGTGTACCTTTTACAGTACCTGGTTTGTACAGGGAACTCCTTTAGGTCCTTTGCAGTGGCAGGCTGGGAGAGCATGCTAATTCACTAAAGGACATTCAGGAGGGAGCTTGTGATCCATTTCTGGGTAGGTGGTGTTGGAGTAATAGAGCAGTAATATTGCACACAGCCTGAAGGTTGTCCGAATGGCTCATCTTAGTGTTACTTATCTAAGAATCTCATCTCTTGACACAGATGGATGCAGGAATGGGGGGCCCGAGTAGCCTGGGAGATGGAAGTTGGCGGTCCATGTGTTGGAGAGCTGAGATAGACCCAGGATGGCCAATGACAGGAAGGAAACCCATCTGGCTGGCTAAAGGCGGTGCTAGGCAACTAGTGGTCACCCAGGCAACCATAAGGTTGGGGGAGTCCAGCAAGAGGTGGCAATGGATCCAGATGATTGGACTGCCAGGTGCACAGAGTGAGCCATGGAACCCAGTCATGGAGGTAGGGGCTTCACAGACACCCAAGCAGGTGGCCAGTCTTAGGGACATCTGTCAGCTGCAGGGACAGGACACACAAGACAGACAGTGTTCTAGGACCTTGGCGATGATGCGCAGGAAGCTGCCTAGGAAGAGGTGCAGGGCCCTGAGATCAGGCGTTGGTAAGTGCTTGACTAGGATCTGCTAAGTTCCCACCTGGGAAGGACTTGCTGTACCTACATGTGACCCGGAAATGGGATGGAGCAGGGGCTCCTTCAAGCTGGGCTGGGCTGGAGCTCAGTGGCCAGTTGGCACACAGGAGTCTTGTAGGTGTGCAGGCAGGGGGTGGCAATGAGCATGGAGAATATGCAGTTTTGACTGTGAGTGTGTGCCAGTGTACACACAAAGGCCATCCCCTTCCAGGGGGGTTGGCTCAGAGCAATAGCCCGGTCTCCAACATCGGTCATCAGGGTCCAGGGTCCCACTTTCATCTTCTCAGCAGATGCCTCCTGTATTTAATTTCCACCTGTCAGATGGGCACACTGATAGGTGAGCTGTGACACATCCAAGTCCCGCCCTGGCCACCGAGCTCTGGGCAGAGCATTTGTCCTTCAGGAGTCTCCGTCTGGGTCTTTATGCTGCCCTCCTTGGAGGGGACCAAGCAACCCTGCCTTCCTCAGGGCTTCCCCACCAGGCCCCCTGCAGCAGGGAAGCAGCTTGGCCAGTCTGGTGACTTTACAGAAACAGCTGCTTGGCTGTGGAAGTCAGCGGGTCCTGTGTGATGAATGGCCCTCTCAGTGTCCCATGCAGAACTGGCCTTCTTTGTCCCTCTGTCTTTAGCTCTCTGTTGTGTACACATCTGGAGGGCCAAGCACCATTTTTGCCCAAGCCAAGGAAGAATACATCTTATATTCCTCATGAAGAGGCGAACGGTGCGTGGGCCACACCAGCGCAGGAACTGGACCAGCTCTGTGTGAGTGGACTGGAGACTTACTCTGGGCTCTGAAGCACTTTTCTTTCCTTGCCAGACATCTGTGAGGAGTGAGCCAGTGTGTGCTGACTCCAGGTTCCCTTCTAGATCTGACCGAGCGTATCTCGGTTGTCCATCAGGGCCGTGAAGAGACAGGTTATGCCACCTAACGGGCATGAAACTACTTCCACAGAAGCCCTCAAACTGTCTTTCTCCCCGAGTATGTTAGTCTGCCAACCATCAGATTACTTGTTTTCCTCATTGGAAGACTTTCTGTTGTGGTCGTTTGCATGCTTTCTGGAATTAGAGGGCTCAGCAGAAATAAAGACACAGTCAGCATTGCGATCTTATTGGGGTTCTGTCCTAGCAGAGAAAGGAGGGGCTTGATTATTTCAAGAACCCAAGCCAATGTACCCATGGCATGAGGTATCATGGCCCCAGAGGACAGCCCACCTGCACACCCTGAGTCAGAATCCTCCCAACCATTCAAGTTTGGGGAGCCCAGGTCTGAGGCTGTGGCTAGGGTCTGTCTATACTCATCGGCCTGTGTGTGGCTCACACGGGATCTTACATCTTAGCTTGAGCTTTCTGGCACCTTCTCCCTGGCCATATTTTCATTCCATTCAGTCACTTTGCACAGGTCCATATCTTGTGTGAAAATATTAGGAAAAACTGATGCTCTGCTAATGAACTTGCTCTGGCCTCAATCCAGTGATGGATTTGTACCAAGCTTCTGTGGTGGGCCAGGAACTGTCGTGGGTACTGGGCACAGAGTGGGGACAGGGACCAAGTCCTGCATGTTGGGGACAACACTGGTTGGAGATGAGAGGAGTAAGCTACCAAGGGTTAGTGAGGGAAACAGAAAAAAATCAACAGCTTAATAAAAGATAACAGGAAGTAGGAGATAGAGCATTCTCAGTGGTGAAAAAGACTGAGAGAAGGAGGGGTGAGAGGAAGGACGGATAAAAAGGATAAAAAAGGAATGAATAAGGAACAAAGAAGGGCCATATATCATGTACTAACCCCACAAGGAAAGTATACATTAAGTATTGCACACAAAACTAATAAGCTAAAATTTAAAAATCAGGGGGAAAAAAGCCAGTCTTAGTGCCACACATCTGTAATCCTGGCACTTGGGAAGCTGAGGCAGGAGGGTTGGCAGGAGTTTAGGCTGGTGTGGGCTTCACATGAGTTCAAGGCCAACCTGAACTACATAGTGGGACCCTATATTAGGAAAAAACAGGCAAAAATCAGAAATAAGAAGGCATCTTTTACAGTCTGGTAAGTGAAAAAGCAGGTTATACAAAGCAACACACAGCCAGTGCCAATTTTTTTCTTTTATTTTCAAAAAAAGCATTAAAGACATCAAGAAATGGCCTCAAAGGATGTTCGCCTAACTTTATATTGATTTATTTAGTTAGATATCTATTTATTTAATACAGGGCCTTGCTATGCAGCTCAGACTCATAGTGATCCTCCTGTCTCAGCCTCCCCAGTGCTGGGATTACAGGCATGGGCCACCACACCTGGTTTCAGGGCCAGCATAGTGTGCCTGGGGTTCTGGGGTTGGTACGATATGCAGCACTGGGAACAGAACCCTGGTCTTTGCAGTCACCATCCAGGCGCTCAGATCTCCAAGCTGTCTCTGCAGCCCTGTTCACCTAGCTTTTTACACTTGTCTCTGCAAAGGAGACTCTGAGCATATTAGCTTTTCATTTAGAGTAGTTTTTAAACTTGTGCTGTTAGGTTTTGAAGAGGAGGAGAGGAAAAGTAGCTTTAATAGGTGAGGTAAAGGCACAGTCAGTCATTAGTTTGACGATAGTGATCATTTCTCAAAGCAAAGGCATCTCAAAATGATGTCCACCTTAAACGCATATGATTGTATTTGTTAATCAACTATATCAGATGTATTTTTAAATTTAACTTAAAAGAAAGTAGAAACAGAGCCAGTGGGATAACTCAGGGACTATAAGCACCTGCTTAGGCAAGCGCATGGACCAGGCTTCAATCCCCAGCACCACATAGCAGGCAGGCCTCACCCCCAGGCGCGCTGAAAAGGCCGCAGAGTGCGGACGTGGTGGCATACACCTGTAATCCCAGTTCTGGGGAGGCTGAAAGCACAAGGATTACTACAAGTCCGAGCTATGTAAGGAGATCTTGTGCCAAATACCTTTTTAAAAAAGAAAGCAAACCGAAATAAGACAAAACACAACAAATGGGGGAAACTGTCATGGGTTTCTGGAGTCTTCCCACGGGTTCTGAGAAGGGTCTATTGATGGGCGACATGGACTATGTCCACAGATGTGGAAGACAGGTTTCTTCTTACCTGGAGAGTCTTAAAATGAATAGAAATACTAGCTAAGGGAAGGGGAGATTGCTCAGTGGTCTAAGCACCTGCCTGAGTGTGAGGGACTTTGGTTCTTTGACCTGGGTTAAATCCCTTGTACCACATGCTATGCTGGCCACAGAACTATAGGCACACCATGCTGGTCCCTAAACCTGTAATCCCAGCACTGAGGAGACTGAGACAGGAGGATCACTATGAGTCTGAACTGCATAATGAGACCCTGTATCAAATAAATAAAATTAAAAAAGAAAATTCCTAGCTGCACTTTCCCTTGCAGGAAGACCCAGGAAGAGAGCAAACACTCGTGCCTTGAAGTGGGGGAGGGGCTGGGAGCAGGTGGCCGATTGGACCCTGCCCCTCAGGGATGGCATGTCATCCAGGGTCTCAGAGTCCTGCTCCACAGGACCCTTGTAGATGTGCAGCCAGAATAGCACCAGACCCAGTGGCAGTGATGCCTTTCCCAGAGAAAGGACCCAAGTTAAGTAGATTTCTGCTGAAGCCAGCGAAATGTGCTCTAGTGGATGACAGACTTCTTAGGAATCATTGTTAACAGCAGCAGAAACGGATCTCAGAGTCAAAGCTGAGACTGCTAGACACAGAGATGCCATTCTGGGTCTCTTGCAAGAAGTCAACAGAACTCTCTGTTAGAAATCGGGGTTCTGGTGCCAGGGCATCTGCTCTGAGTTAACATTTCTGGTTCATTTTCTTTTTTAAACCGAAGATTTGAAGGAAAGAAATAAAAGTCGAGTATTTATTTGATGTCACAGCAGGGTGAGGTCCACAAGAGCCATTTTGAGTAAGAGCTTCTAAACTGGGACAGTAGCTCTTAGGTGAAGGTCGTCAACACCTGTGCTGTCTCCCTATCCTCCTGTCAACTCTTAGCATGACTCCTTCTTTTCATCATGAACTTAGGAAAACAAGCCATTGTTTTTATCCTTGGCCTTTGTTCCTTTACTTCTTGTATGGGAAAAAAATAAGAAAACATGTATTCTTCAATTTTTCAGTAAGGTCAGGTTGGTTGGGTGCGGAAGAGCCTCTGTGGGTCAGGGCAGTCCCCTGCCTGCGTTGGAGAGCAGTGCCACTTAGGGAGGCGCTCTCAGGAGGAAAGGAGATACTCAAGCCAGTGAGCCACCACCTACTGCAGACTCTTCCTCTTCACAAGCAGCTTTTAAGACAGCAAGAACATCCCAAGACAGCCCTCGGGGCTGGGGTGAACTATGGCCCCATGCCTCGAAGATGTCCTGCTTAGAAGAAGGGCAAGACCGTCAGAGGCAGCAGAGGAGTTCTGGGAGGTCACGGGACACCTTGCTGCTGGGCTCTGGAGAGAGGCCTGCTGGAGAGTCTCTCGGCCTGGGCCAGAGATGTCTAGGAATGCTCCCTGGTTATGCTTCCAGCCACCTCCAATGTCTGCCTCAGGGAAGGAGGCCAAGGCTTGGAAAGGGCAGGGAGAAGACTGGTGCGGAAGGGAGGGGCTCGCGGGGGTGGGGTCAGCTGCAGGGGTCTCTAAGACTGCAGAGGGGTTGGAGTTTGATTCTTTGACAACAGAAGCTGCTGGGAGCTCTAGAGTGGGGTCTGGCTAATTCTGGTGAAACGATGCCTCCACCAAATTAACCAGTGACTTTGGGTTGTCCAGGGGCAAAGGGACTGAAGCAGGATGGTCCACTGGGAGGCATTTTTAATACACTGAGCCTAAATTTACCTCCAATTTTGTATCCCAGGAAGACTGGGGGAACAGAAACTCTTGGACACCCGAAGGGTTTCTTATGAAACCAAGTGTACGTTGACTTTTCAAAGCCCCACTGGACCAGCCAAACAACTCAGCAGATTAAAGCACCTGCAAGCAGGCTCAGGGACCAGGGGTTCAATCCCCAGGCCTGCCATGCTGGCCCTGCCCCCAGAGCATGCTGAGACAGCAATTGAGACTGGGCATGGTGGTGTGCGCCTGTAATCCCAGTTCTTGGGAAGCTGTAAAATTGAGTCTGATCTAGTGGTGAGACCCTGAACACCCTGTAGACCCTTCCCTAATATACAAAAAAAAAAAAAAAAAAAAAGCAGAGCCACATAGAATTTATATAACAGACTGCTGCAGCCAAAATATATGTGAAGTGAGCCCAAAGATCCCTCTAACCTTTTTTTTTTTTTTTTTTTTTTTTTGTGACAAGGTCTCACTATGCAGTTCAAGGTGGCCTTGAGCTCGCTCTCTATCCCAGGTTGATCTTGAACTCACAATGATCCTCTTACCTCAGCCTCCCAAGAACTGGGATTATAAGAGTGTGCTACCATGCCGAGCTACGGATCCCTCTGACTTTGATTGGCATTTATATATAAAAGATCTCCAAGTAATTGTATTGGTAAGGCCATGTTATTTCCCCAAATTTAGGTTTCTAAATGGCGCTGGGATACATTTTGAAATAGTAAGCATTTTTATACTTTTAGCATCAGATTAAAAATGCAGTCAGGCCAGACAATATCTCAACAAGACAAAACAGGCTTTTGTGCTGAGCTCCTGTGGGTCCACTAAGGCTGGCACTCTTGGAAGTCATTGCCGCCATTGCATTATCTGATCCACTACCCTGTACTTGTCTGGTGTTCCATGGCCATAAATATACCCGCTGCTTGGTGATTTGATGTGCTGCTCCTAAAAACCTGGAGAGTGATAATGGAAAGAGTAAGTCTATTTCTTTGAGCTCCGTTGGATACTTTTTTGGAAAGCTGGTCCTCTCTATATTTCTGCACAGCTGAGCAGGTGTCATAGCTTTGCCTATCCCCAAGCTCTCCCTGCAAAAGTGTAGCACCCCTGTCTTCTGGCCCACTTTGATGACCTGCAAGCCATTATTTTGTTATGCACGTGGTCACCTGAGTAGGAAAGCCAGCGACTGTCATCAGTGTTCCTGCTAAGGGGATTCTTTCCTGCTATTCCACGGTGCTCCTTGTGCCAGGCACTGCTTCTCACAACAGCTGGAGCTCCCCATGCCTGAGTTGTTTGTTTTCCCAGCAAAGAATCGGCATCACTGATGACCTGCTGTCTGCCAGGCTCACCACGAGGAGCCATGGGTCCAGCAACTGCCTCCTGCTCTGCCGCCAATGGTTCAAAGTTAGATCTTGGATGCACTTGTAAAATACACAGTGCAAGCAGAGGGGCCTATGTGGATACAACATCGATAGAAAGGTCACTAGGAGGCCTGCCTGGCCTTGCAAGCTATGTTGAGTGCTAGGAATTGGAAGGTTGCTTATGTAAAAGCAATGGAAGCCTCTGAAACTTCTTCATCCAAAGAGTGAGGTGGATCAGTTGGAAACGTTGAGGAGCTTTCTGGCTGGGAGTGGAAGAGCAGAAGGTATAAGGACAAGGGGAATGGGATGAGCAGTGGTAGCTGGCGTCACGATGTTGGTGGCATGAATTGCACATGACCACCACAGCCCAGGTCTAGCATGCAGTCCTTCCTGCCAGGAGGGTGGGCAATGGCACGAGGACCTGAAGCTGAATGTGCTCTGCACCCATCCAAGGACATGCTCTATATGTCCTTCAGTGACTGTCCCGAGTCTCGGTCCTAAAGGAGCATTTGCTGACTCTCCCAGCATCTCATTCCAAAGTGTGCCCAGTGGCCCAGCCCCACCCCTGTCCAACAGTCTCATGACTGATGGGACCCAGAGCCAACACAGCTGGTGCTACAGCTGGCTGCTTGCAGCGACATGGCCATACTTGGGGGAGCGGCTGATCAGCAGACTGCGGCTGTTGTGCAAGCGAGCTATGTTTTCAGGCACAAGAGACTTTCAGAATCACCACTTGGTAAATTTCCATTGTGTACAGATGGACACTGAAACAGAGACCTCTCAGTGCCCAGAAGTGGGGTGTGGCCAGAGTGCCCATCCAGAAGCAGTTGCCTGGCAGCAAATGGCAGGAGTGAGTGGCTGTGAAGCCTGGCGCTGCATTTGGATAATGCCTGGTAGAGGACAGAGGAAGCAGCAGGACCCATAATTCTAAAAATAGAGGGCCTCCCTGGCCATGGTAGTGTACACCTGCAATCCGGGCACTCTGGGAGTCAAGGCAGGAGAAGCACAACCTTGGGCCCAGCCTGAGCAGCAATCTCAAGATGCTGTCGTTTTTTCTTTAAGGAAGGAAAGGTTTATTTAGCTCACAGTTTATGGGGGTTTCCGTCCATACTCAGCTGGCTCCAAGGCAGAGTGGCACATGGCAGAGGGCAGCAGCTCATGGTGGCAAAAAACAGCAAAACAGCAAGAGCAAAAAGCAGCAAAGACAAAAGGATGTTGTCTTGAAATAAAACCTAAAACGTGGGCTGGGGATGTAGCTCACAGTGAAGGACCCTGGGGTCTCTCTCTCTCTCTCTCTCTCTCTCTCTCTCTCTCTCTCTCTCTCTCTCTCTCTCTCACACACACACACACACACACACACACACACACAATATTCATCCTTGCCCGTTGGCGTGAGTGTCCATTTCTTAAAGCTTAGATCATGTACGATATCTCAATCATTTCCGTAATGTATTTAACAATCAATCTCCTTTAGGTTGTTCTTCACCGCTTGTCACCATAAAGTACACCAGCAGGGGGAGCACAAGCACAGTCATGGAGGAAGAGGTCTGTTGAGAGCCTTTCTACCAATGCCCAAGGCTGTTTTCTGCCTCTGAGATGCAATTGTGGAGAGGGAGGGTGGCCTCAGGCTGTCCACGGACTGAGGAGGCGTGTAGAATCCTAAAGCAGCAAGACTGTTGCTTTACCTTTGGAGCCGAAGGCAATTATGTTGCATCTCTTTATTGTCTTATGTAGCATCTCTTAATTGAAACCAACTAAAGCTTCCACGTTAATATTTTAATAATTGGCAAGAGCAATGATTAAAAAAAAACCAAAGTTGTTAAGGCTGCCAGCAGGCTCAACTAGCACGTATTTGGGAGAAAGGGTAAAATAATTGAAAGTATCGCATTCCTTTCTGAAAGCTCGAAAAGGCCATGAAAGGGATAAAGGGAAAAATGACACTTAAGCAATAAACGCGTTCAAGTAAACATCAGTTTCCACACACACTCCATTTCCATTGGCATCTGAGCATGGATCTTAATTCAAGAGGCTTAACCTGCTTCAGAGAAAATGAATGAGAAAGCATGCAGCCCAATGCTTGACGATCTCCACATTTAAAGACCCGCAAACCCTCTCCTGTGCTGCAGTGTGGGTGGCTTTCCTTCAGAACGATTATGGCATCTTCATCGGTGCTGGGACGATTCCAAGCAACACTAATGGTGCGCTCGAGGTAACTATAAGTGAGATAAATGATAGCAAACTTGCGTGCACGGATGCGACTAATAGCAGAAGCAAAATGCATAATACAGCAAGAGCAGAAATGTTCAAAAGCAGAAAACAAGAGCACCGGAATCCTGATGAGTCAGTTAGCGGCAGGCCCTGGGGGAAGGCTGGGGGAGTCTGGCAGTTTTGCACATAATCCTAGCTCCCCTGTAGCTTGCATCTTCTCAGGCTCAGGGTCACAACCAAGGAAAGGGAAGCCCTTTTGGGTTTCAGGTTCCTACTTCTGGAAGACACCTATAAATTTCTACTGAAGAAATAAAGGGGAAACTCTTAAATGATTGAATACTTGATGGGATGAGGTGGTTGGCTCAACTCCTCCTCCTCCTCCTTCACTGATATAGGGTATTGCTACCCAGCTCAGACTCATAGTGATCCTTCTGTCTCAGTCTCCCCAGTGCCTGATGTTACAGGTGTGAGACACCACGACTAATTTTGGGGCTGACATGATGCACCCGGGGTTCTGGGGTCTGCACAGTATGCAGTACCAGGGATCAAACTCAGGACCTTGTGCTTGTCAGGCAGGTGCTTACTCTGCCCAACTATTTCCCCAGCCCCATCAGGCTCAACTCTTAAGGCTCAGTTCTCAACCACAATCCAAATGAAGCATGCACAGTGTGCAGCATGACCCACTTAATCAGCTTCTCTCTTGCTGCTCCACTGTGATTCAGGCTATGTGTCTCCTCTTCTAAATACTTGAAGAAAGCTCTGGAAAACTTGCCACAGCTTCCCAAAGAGACAGATGGAGCCAGGAGAGGGGACAAAGATGGAACCAACAAACTTTAGACTAACTGCCCTAGTCTTTGGTATAGAAATATAATGGGAAGAAGAAAAAAGATTTAAAGCCAACAAATCATCTTTTAGCTTTTGAAGGGGCCTCAGCCAGGCACTACTCTGTACCAAAAGCTGCCTGCAAGGTTTACACTGAATCCCATGGTCTGCTCAGGCCAAGGAGCCTCACATGGCTCATGCAGGCAGTGACGGGACCCCCACTTAAGAGTTAGGACCATATGCATTTTGTCAAACTGAAACAACACTGGAAATATAACCATGAGGAGATTTGCTTTACATTACTTTAGTCTGGACATGACGGATATGTGTGTGGCTGTACGTGTTCAGTGCATCCATGTGCTCAGGGATAAGTACATGCTGGCGAAGCCATTACCACCACCAAGGCCCTGGTCATATCCCAACCCTTACTCTCATCTCTAGAATGATGGTAATGAGGTGTGTATTGTGCATGCTGAGAGCACTCAACATAAGCTCTGAAAGAGTTTTATATAGGCCATTCCTTCCTCCTTACAAAGTTACTAGAGACGTTAGAAAGGTGGCATGGATTTTACCCTCTCCTCTTGGTGTCATCTGTCAACCCATCTTGGCATGGCCCTGGTCCTGTCCATTCAACTGGTTTCCCGCTCACCTGAAACCCAGGAATGATAGCTGGCATGGCAGCTTGAGTTCCTCACGTCTAGGCTGCGTGCCATGGAACTGTGTTTCCTGGTCCACTCGGCAGTGTTTTCTGCCGTACCTCAATGGCATCATGGCATTTCAACTTCTCTGAGGTGACGAGAACATCTTCCTAAGAAGAGTGTAAGCTTAAAGCAGTTTTTCTCCCTTGAAACCACACATTCCCTGCGTAAAACAACGACAGTTTGTTTGGCTCAACCTCCTGCAGGGCCATCTGTGGAGACAGTGGGAAGATCTTTGTCTTAGTTATTGATTGTTGCTGATACACAATACCTGAGAGACACAACTCCAAAGAGGGGGAGTTTATTTTGGCTCATGGTTTGTAGTGGTTTTAGTCCACAATCAGCTGGCACCAAGCATGCACTAGAGTGGCACAGCAGGGGGGCATCGCAGCTCATGGTATGGAAAACAAGAAGCAGAGAGTGAGAGAGAGAGAGAGAGAAAGAGAGAGAGAGAGAGAGAGAGAGAGAGAGAGAGAGATCAAGGAAGGAAGAGGGAGACAGTACCTTCCAGGCCTCATCCTGAGTGACCTCCTCCAACCAGGCTGTTTCTCAATTATCACAGTTAGTTATAAACCCATCAGTGGACAAATCCATTGATAAGTATAACATTTCAAGATCCAGTCACCTCCCAAAGCACCCCCTATGATGCCCAAGGCTTTGGGAAGTGACTTAACCCCTAACAACGTTTCTCTTGGTAATTTTATGCTCAGTATTGGGAAGACTAAGACATCCCACAGGTTGGCCTTTGTGTTGGTGGCTGGTGTACGGTGGCTCCAGCACTGGAGAGCTGGGACTTCTGTCCCTGCACATGGAGTCAGCAGGCCTAACAAGGGGCCTGGAAGGTAATGTGAGGAGTTCCTAGGTGATGGCATCATCAGACCCTTTAGGAAACCACAGGTAAATGCTTAGGCAGTGCTTGCCCTTGGAAAGGTCGAGCAGCAGGCTGCAGAGCTAAGGCCGTCTGTTCAGGGAGTGGAAGTCACATGGTGAGAATGGTTGTCTCCTGGTATAACAGCCGGGTTCCAGAACTGCTGCGGGTACCCAAATCCACAGATGTTTGGTCCCTTGAGGAAAACAGCATAGTGTTGGTATATAACCTGGCCACACATTCCCCTACCATTTAAATCGTCTCTACTTTGCTTATGATATCTAATATATATATTGTCAATACCATGTACACAGACATCACACTGCATTGTTAATGTTTTTTAAAAATGTATTTGATATAGGGTTTCACTATACAGCTCAGACTCATAGTGATTCTCCTGTTTTTAGCCTCCCCAGAGCTGGGATTATAGGTGTGCACCACCACGCCCGGTCTGGGTGGCCAACTCAGCATGCCCAGGGCTGGGGCCAGTGCGGCATGTGGTACCAGGGATTGAACCCTGGTTCCTGCACTTGCTTAAATAGGTACTTGTTAAAATGGTAATAGGAAAAACATGTGCATAGCCAGCAAAGCCTGGACATCCCTGAGTATTTATGAGTTGAGCCTGTGGGTGCAGAGCCTGTGGTTATGTATGTCCTCCTGAGCCAGCAGGCAGGGCTTAGAAACTTGATTCTAGTTAGATAATGCAGAAAATATGGGAGAAAATGCAGTTTGGAGTGGAGGAAAGCCTTGAATTGCAAACCTAAGAGTTTCACTGAGATATTTGTCCACTTTCCTAGGGAACTCTTTCTATTTGGAGGAGGGACTTTTTTTTTTTTTTTTATCATGTAATGGTAAGAAAATGAAAGGCAGAATTGTACTCATGTAGGAAACAGACAGAAACTGCAGGCAGTGGATTTTCCATAGCTACAGTTGACAAAAGCCACCAGAAGCCACATATCTGTAAACTCTTGGCTGCGACTACAACTTGGCTGTCACAGACCCTGTGGTCCACCATCATGGCTACTGGTCTCCTGTGGCTGCTGAAATTTAAATTAACTAAGATTAAAGATAATTACACACTCAGCTGTTTAGTCCCGCTACATATTCCCAGCACTCAGGACCACATGCCACAATGCTAGAACATTGGATAGTACAGCCGAGGAGTCTCTCCATTATTCCAGAAAGTTCCATCAGAAATGTTGGGCTAGCAGGCAGGAAACCTAGGGAGGATGAACTGCCTAGCTACTGTGGAGAGGAATGATTTCCTCTGATGTTGGTGGCGTTCATTGAATAGTGTCAGGGTAGAGTCACTCGCTGGCTTAAGCTGAATCCAATAGTCCTTCATAAAGGGACATAAAAATGTCCTAAGCAGGCGGCATTGTTGGAATACCTCGATGCCAGCGTGAGCTCTTCTGAGATTGTTCTGTTGTTAACTTCATCACTCTCCAACTCTCGCCAGTACCTTCAACACTGTCAGAGAAATGCGTGGAATCCTTGGATCTCTACTTTTGTTCCTTTTCCACCGGAATGGCAGCTGGAAGTCTCAGGGGCCGTGTCCTGCCACAGAGGCTGTGGCTGCTCAGGAGACAGGGCAGCTGGAAGGCTTCCCTTTTGCCATCGTCCACTGGGACCAGGGATCAGATGGCTTGAGAGTGGCCTTTAGAGAGAGCACTTCTATGGGGAGAGAGCTGGAACGCTGGGGTGGAGAGAGAGGCAGAGGAAATCCAGAGGAGATTGCTCTAGTGTGCTATTTGATCCTATTGCTGCTAAAACAGCCTGGTGCTGGGATGAGTTTTGCACAATTTCCTGCAGGTGGGGGTGTTGGAGCTTGCATGAGCTCCAGGACAGACAGCACAGCCCTGGACAGCCACTGACTGCACTTTCTTCAGTAATGATGACCGTGGCAAAAAAAAAAAAAAAAAAAAAAAAAAAAATATATATATATATATATATATATATATATATATATATATATATATATATTCAAATTTTTAAGAGAGGAGACCTGGGTTCCCAAGTGACCGCAAAACCATGGCTCTCAGGGGAAGAACTGTGAAAGATGATTTGGCAAAGATATATTTTATCAATGGATTACATGTCTTGATGTGTGGCATTTGAGTAACGGACTGCTGGGACAGTCCTGGGCATTGAGCCTATCACCTCGCTCTCCCAATTGCCTCTCAGCTGTTGCTCAGCCTGCTAATTAATCCACTCCCACTTCCTGTTTGCTTGGGGGCGTGCAGGATACAGCAGGCTTTCCTTGTTCAGCACACACTTCACTGTATAATTTTAGAAACTCTAAATTCTGTTTGTTTGTTTGTTTGTTTGTTTTTTTACCAGCAGCAAGAAAAGCTTCTTGTCTGTCTGTTTCTTCTCTTTTCCTTTGTATTCTCTGGCTCCTAGTTCAAAAGCCTGGTGTTTAGCTTTAGAGAATTCATTAAGCAAATGAAGGAATCAGAAAAACCACACTTAAAGTAGGAAGTCCTAGGTGAAAATCAGGAAAATTTACTTGGAGTGTGACAGTCCAAAAGTTATGGAGAGCCAGAGTTCTTCGCCATAATAAGGGCTTATATTTGGATAGCACTCCTTACTCCTGTGAAGCTGTTTCACACCTATAATTTCATTTGATTTGCTGTTAGACCTTAGATAACATTATTAGCCTTTATGTGCCTTCGTTTTTCCACCCATGGCGAATAACAGTTGCCCCGTGGAAATACTGTTTGTTATCTTTGCATCGGGATGAGAGGAGGGTTATTCTTGAGAAATTCCCTGGAATATCATTAGAAGTCAATCTGAATATGAAAGGGAGTGCTGTTACTCTTGAGGTTTTGAAAGCCCATTTGTTATGGCCTAAAAGGAAATAGCTGGCCCAGTAAATTAGTGTGGCTCAAACCCGAGTGTCAGGCCACCTCTGACTGGAGCAGTGCAGCATGGGAGAAATTCAGGCTCTAAAATCTTGCTCAAGTTGGGTGTGGTGATGCATACCTGTAACCCTGGAATTTTGGGAAGCTGAGGATTGCAAGTTCAAGGTCAGCCCGAACAACTTGATGACTGAGTGAGACCCTACCAAAAGGGTTGGATAAGTCCCTCAGTGGAAAGGCTCTGGGTTTAATCCCCTGCAGCCCGCAGAGGGGTGGGGGGGATGGGACAACTTGCTAAGATAATTCTGGTAGGAAGTTGGTCTAACAGGTGTGCACATTCCCAGGGATCTTATTTTTGATTCCTCCAGCCTCCCACTAAGTACTCTCCCAGGTAGCTCACCCATGTGTCTTATTTCCATGAAATTTTCATCCGCGCTGGCTTGGCCCCCTTGCTTTGGGGTCATGTACCTCCTAGCCAGGAGCTGAGAGGCAGAAGAAGGGCTGAGGTTTCCCTGTCCTCTTTCAAGGCAAGTTCCCAGTGATGGGAAGGCCACCAGGCTGCACTGTGTGAAGAGTCTATCACCTCCCAGTGCTGCCATGTGCTGGGGACCAAACCTGCAACACATGAACTTTTGGGGGACATTTAAGATCCAAAATATAGCAACATTTTCTAAAACAGAAGGGTCTTTGCCTAAGGCTGTCCCTGGCCTTCTTCTGTGCACTATGAAGATCACTTGTGGGGCCGGTGAGGTAGCTCAGTGGTCTAAAGCGCCTGCTTAGGTTCCATCCCCAGGACCACATGCTGTACCTCCAGGGTGTATCAGGTGTTACAAGTGATCAAGCCAGCGCAGATGAAAATTTCCCAGGCAGAGCTTTTCTCTTGACGTGCAGATAGCTTGAGATCTCTGACGGAAAGCCAGCTAGCTCAAGGTCCTTTGGTATTTATGGATTTGGGTATGGGGGGGGGGTGTTTTGGAATCAGTGTTCCTTAAGAGCTCCTGTGCTATCCAGGAGGGGTCCCTAGAACCAAAGGACATATGATCACTTGTAACACCTGATACACCAGGAAAGGCAGGTAAACATCATTCCATTCTATTGTTTGGGGGTGATGCTCAATATAGATGTGATTCGTTTTTAGATATTTTCTTGGGCCAGCCAGATAGCTCAGCAGATTAAAGTGCCTGCTTAGGCAGATGCAGGGGCCGGGGGGTTCAATCCCTGGGCCTGCCATGTTGACCCTGCCCCTGGGGTTCATTGAGATGGCGATTGAGACTGGATGTGGTGGATTACACGTGTAATCCCAGCGCTTAGAGGCTGTAAACAGGAGGATCACTATGAGTCTGAACTACGTTATGAGACCCTGTAGACCCTGTACTAAGTACATTAAAAAAAAAGCATTACCCTAGATATTTTCTTTCCACTGCTGGTTAATCCACAAATGCAGAACCCTCCTGCGTGAGACTGACTCTGTCCAGCTGAAGGAGACTACGGAGCTGTGTCAAGGTCTGTACACCGAGAACAGGAAGGGATGAACCCCCGTACATGGTGGCACTGACTATATTCATGCTGTATTCTTTCTCTGCTCGTTCCTCAGAACCTAGAGCAGTGTTTGGAAGCAGGAAGGTGACATGCCACACCTACCGACTGAGTACCTGCTCCCACCTGATACTGTCGTGGCCTTTCCTTAATTTTTGATCCTTCTCTGCACAGGATACCTTGATTCACAAATGCAAGCGATTCAGTTTACAAGCGAAAGAGTCCAGCAAAATGTTGCTTCTGTTCACAAAGTCTGCATTACGTGACAGACATGACCACATCCATCTTCCCCAGAATTGCAAAACAAATTAAATGGTCCAGGACATATTTGTTGTTGAAAGGAAGGTGGTGGGAGTTCAGTGTATCATGAAGCACCTGTAGTTTTCTTTAGTAGGCTGGGAAGACTCTTAGCAAATTAAATTCTAAAATTTGTTCTGTTACTGTCCCTGATACCTCATGACTTGGGATGGAATGTTGAATTTTATTTATTTATTTTTAAGTATTTGGTATAGGTTCTCTCTATGCAGCTTGGACTCATAGTGATCCTCCTGCTTTCAGCTTAGGGTTACAGGCATGCGTCACCACACCCGGTTTCAGTGGCCAGCTCAGCATGCCCGGGGGGGGGGGAGGGTTGGTGCAGCATGTGCTGCTAGGGATTGAAACCTGGTCCCTGTCCTTGTCTAAGCACGTGCTTGGTCCACTGAGCTATCTTGCTGACTCTGGAATGTTGAATGTAAACTCCTCAATTTTATTTATTTATTTTTAAAAGAAATTGGTAAAAAAATTTAAAATTTTTGGTACAGGGTCTCACTATCTAGCTCAGACTCATAGTGATCCTCCTGTCTCAGCATCCCCAGTGCTGGGATTAGAGGCCTGCACCACCATGCCTGGTGTCAGTGGCCAGCACAAAGCAACAGGGGCTCTGGGGTTGGTACACCATGCAGTACTGGGGATCGAACCCTGGTCCTTTTGCTTTCTAGGCAGGTGCTCAGACCACCAAAGTATCTCCCTAGCCCATAAACTCCTCAATTTTATTGACTGGTTTTACACAACAGAACCTAACATACCAACCAAAAAAGAAAAAACAAACAAACAAAAAACAATCATTGGCAATGTCATGAATGCTTCATCCCGACATTCAGCCAGTGTAGAAGCTGTTAAAGTGCAGCTCTTATTCAGATGTCTGCAAGGCAGCTTTTTCTTTGGTAGTGTTGCAGAGTAGGTATTTTCTTGGGAGGAGTTGCAAAGCGGGACTTCCCTGACAGTGGTACTTCCATGGGGACTTGGAGAGGCAATCATGTTCAGAAGGAAGTTGGGGCAGTTGCTCCAGAAACTGAAACTCTAGGGGCCCCCATGGACAAAGCTACCTTTCTGCACACAATGATGCATATGTAGCGTCTTTCCAGAAGGTTCCCTTTTCCCCCACTATCCTCCCACCCTTGCAGTAGGAAATGCTGTGAGTGTCAGGAGTGGTTTCCACCTCTTTGTGCTGATAACGAAAAGAGTCCATTCTTGTCTTCACCTCCCAGACAAGGGCTCCTGGTGGTCACCCTGTCTTTGAGCAGCTACAGGCCAGGCCTGTGCCTGGCCTGACTGGTTCTGCAACCCAGACTTCTGGGACCCCAATCTCCTGGGCTGAGGGTGGTGAAAGCTGATGGCTAGCAGCATGTTGGGGAGTTCATAGTTTTGCCTAAAGAAGAGCTATTGACAGACAGCCAACTGTGATACATTTCAGCTGGTGAGCATAAGAGTCAACATCGAGCATGTGGTCTGTCCCATATATAGGCCTTAGTGGATGCTTGTGGCAGTCACAGTGGAGCATCCAGTTGACCGGCTCTGGCATCCTGTATGGAGATTGGTGGAGCACCAAGCTACCAGTGTGCTGGGGTAGCTTGTGGAGGCCTGGCCTGGGGAGGGGGTGCCTATGTTTGGTCCCTGCCCCCTCCTCTTTGGTGCCATTTCCCAGCACTGCTTCTTGGCTGTCATGAACCAAACAGCTTTGCTCTGTCATACCCTTCCGCCTTCATGTGCTTAGCTTGGAGTAGCTGACCATGGCCTGAGTGCTCTTAAAGCACAAGCCATGTCAAGCCTGGCTTCCTTTGCACTGTAGGTGTCAGGTATTGGGTCTAGCGGCAGGAAATCTGGCAGGTACAGGAGATTTCCCACCTAGTTTCTGTTCCATGTCAACCGCGTCTCTATCAACCAGCTTCCACACCTATGAAATGGGCATAATGGTGCTATACTTGCCCACTGGCATTTTGGTGAAGAATCATGAGGGAATTAATATGCCTGGCATATAAAAATGCTCAAAAAATCAACTGCTACAATTCTTAATTAGTTAAGATATTTGAGGTTGAAATACAGCGAGAGGGAAGAAGTGCGTGAGTGAGGAAAGGTGCGACATGTTGCTTACCTCCTAGCTTTAAATTTCCATCTCAAAATTTGTCCCAAATTCCCTAAGCAGTCCCAGGAAGCAGCAAGATCAACCCATGACACTGCTATCTTACTAGCATCAGTCTTTATAGATTACATTCCAATCACTGTGTATCAAAAACCATTGTGTGGTACAATGTGTATCAAAAACTGATCTTAAACAACAGGAAGCAAATCTAAATGGATCTGAGGCAATGTTTAAGACAATCACTTTCTTCCAGGCTGAAAATAAAAAGAGGAACACAATAATTCCTATGGCATCCTTTGTCATTTTAATCAGGAGTTCTTTCATTGGGTTGAATATATTTAGTATCAGGAATCCTGATTTATCTCTTAAGGATTTTGATAGTTGGCCCCAAATACCAAAAGACGGAATATGCTTTTTTTTCTTACCGGTTTCTAACTTTGATTCTCCTTCCCCTCTCTAGTTGGAAGACTTTTTCTGTGCTAGCAGCTTAGCAGGTATTCCTTGTTGGAGAGTTGCCAGGTGCTATAAAAATACATTTTTCAAATTAACATTTTCATGAGAAATCTCAAGAGCAGGCACCAATTTCTCTGATGGGACACTGACATGTGCACCATTCCTGGAAGGACCCAGAGGACAGAACGGGGGTGTTTGGCATGACTGCGCTGGGGAGAGTCAAGGAGCCTCCTCCTTATTGGTCCCGACATCTCACCTCTGTGCTTCCTCCTGAGATGACCCTGGGGTACCCGTGACTGTGCACATTTCACTTGGAGGGAAGCTCAGGCCCAGAGAGGTTGAATACTTGCTCAGGATCACTTTTACCAAATATGTGATGGAATCAAAAGCCAGACATATGGTCCTGAAGGCTTCTAGGTCATCCTCTCTCCCATGACAGTTCAATTTCTGTTGGTTTCTTCAGTGACATAGCTTTAAGGAAAATAATTTTTTTAGGTAAAATAAATTTTGGGGGAAATCCACTCCCTTTCTTCCTCCTGGAAACTTAACAGCCAAAGACTATCCCACCACAGCTTCTAATTAAGAGTGGGAATTTTGGGGATTTCTAGACTTGGTGATCTGCCCACCAAAGGCATTATGTATGTGAACGGCATTGCCCTACTCTGTCTCATCTTCCAGGGATTTGCTAATGTGAAGTTGATGCAGGATGGAGGAGGCTCTCCAGGCTTAGGAGCTGCCACTGCAATAGCAAAAGAAACTCTAAAACATCACCCAGGATTTGGAGGCAGATTTATTTCATGTCAGTGAGCTCTGACAAAGAATAACAATAATAAATAATAATAATAACAACAAAAGGTTGGGCCCCAATGGCTCAGGGAGGGAGGTTTTTATGGAGTTGAGAGGCTGAAGTGCAGAAGTAGAGTGCGTGGCTGTCTTTGATTGGTTCTTACAATGTGCGTCATAGTGACCAGCTGTTTCTAGGAGACAGAAGTAACAGGAACTGTAACAGGAACTGTTACCTGGGCAACTATCAGAAACTGAAGTATATTGGCTGGGGGGGGTCAGCATTTTCTGCTATGCCATCACTGCACCCTCCCCCACTCCACTGCCCCACATGGGACCAAAGCTGGGATGGGCGGGGATTCCTACGTGACCTTGGTGAGCTTCACGGAGAGGGTGGTGGCTGGGCTGTGGAACCAGCTGCTCACTGACACAGCCAATTTCTGTTCTCAGTCTTGGCCTTCGATCCCCTAGAGGTCCACAGTGGAACTTTAGAGAGCCTGGAGCTTGGATGAGGAAAAATGATGCTTGATTTCCACAGACCTCTGATGGGACTCTGGCCCCTTCAATGACAAAGCACAGCAGTATCCGAAGTGCCCATGTTTTGTCATTCCAGAAGCCAGACTTTGTCCTCACTGCTACTTGTTGCAAACACACCACGCTGTGATATGTGGAAAATTCTGGGGTGCTTAGGCTCATGGTGAAGTCTTGCAATTTAATGCACTAATGAAAACACACGTGAAGCTAAAGGACCATCAGCTTGAACCCAGACTGAGCAGCTTAGTGACTTAGTGAGACTCTGTCTCAAAATAAAATATAAAAGATGGGTTGGAATGTAGCTCAGCATGCAAGATTCATGTTCAATCTGCAGTACTTAAGAAAAAAAAAGCAGGACAATATCACAATATTATGCTTTAAAATATTTTTTAAATGTGTTTGGGGGGCCAGGGAGATAGCTCAGTAGAATAAGCACTTGCCTGAGTTCAGTCCCCAGTACCACACACACACACACACACACACACACACACACACACACAAATGTATTTGGTTGTTGCAGGGGCTCACTAAACAGCTCAGACTCATAGTGACCCTCCTGTTTTCAGCCTCCCCAGCTCTGGGATTACAGATGTATGCCACCATACCCTGACTTTGTGGCTGACTCAGCCTGCCCTAGGGGCAGGGCTGGCATAGCATGTGGTGCAAGGGATCAAACCACGGTCCCTGCACTGCCTAAGCAAGTGCTTTAGTCTGCTGAGCTATCTCAGCAGCCCCTAAAACATTTTGGCAACTCTATTTTCAAGTACTGGTTCCCTTATTAATTCTATATGCATTATGCATTCAGAAAAGTATGCCAAGATTCTTCTGAACAAAAAGAAGCTGATATCTGTGCAAATAAGTAGCACATACATGCAGAACTCCCCACCCCCCTCAGTGCCATCTGGTTAGGGACCACTGGAGCTCATTCAGGGCACATAGTCAGGGTCACTGTGGCCCTATCCTTGGGCCTATTATGACTGAAACCTGCCTCAGATGTCAAAGTTGATGCTCATTCAATTCTTATTAATCATGGTCATACAGAGATGATTAAGAAGACCTCTTTTGAAACTTGCACTCATCTTATGGGGAACAGTACACCAGTGGGCTCCATGTCCCTGTCTCGCACAGTCTATTCCAGGAGGGGGTGGAGGGTGGGACAGACAGCAAAGGCCAGAGTCGCACTGTATCTGAAAATCCCACACTTGTCTTCAAGTGCTTCTCACAAGAGCAGACAGTTTTCTCCAGTGTCCCTTAAACTATAATAAAGTTCCCTTCACTCCAAATATCTTCTCCACCAGCCTGGTGCTGTTCATCTACTTTGGGTTGAGACATGGTGACTCTGGAAAACCGCACAGAAAAGATTCAGCCTCTACTCCTTTCATGTCTTACAAGATGCCATATTGATCCCTCTCTCCACGCAGCCCCTTCTTCTCATTACCCACTGAACAATACAGACTGCTGCAGGAGAGGTCAGCCACTGTGACTGTGAAATATAAGACAAAGAAAATGCCACCTCATCTGAAGCCCTGTTAATTCGAACACATCCTGACTGTTATGTGCTGCTAGCTGACGCCCTTCATGGTGAGGGTCAGGTCTAAGCAGTGACTTAGGACATGGTGCTGGGGGAATGGTGGGCTGGTGGTTCAGTGTAGCTGTGGATTTTCATTTCTTTGCTTGTGTGGGTCTTTGTGTCACTCTGATAATAGAAGATGTGTGTTGGTTTCCTTCACAGCTCTCCCTGGTGTAGCACCCCCACTTCTCCAGCTCACATATAATTCCCAGAAAGTCGATGTCATAATGAAGAGCAGGTTTCCAGCAAGGGCCAGTCACAATGCCACCTGACCTTGTACCTTAGCATGATCACATGTCCTGAATGCCTCCTGTGTCCCCACCCACCCTGGGCCCTGCTGCCATATTCATAGTGTCTATTCACTCTAGAGAGTGTCACAGAGAGAAGATGTAGTCCCGAGCTGGTTGGGAATAAATGTCATGTAGGGAGGACATATCAGGAGAGGAAGGGACAGAGAGAAGAACAGAGGGTGATAGAAATCTCACTCACTTGCGTGGAGGAAAAGGCCAGGGAAGGGTTCACTATCATAGGCAGATCCCTGGGTAGAAGATAGTCCTGAAAACACCGAGTGCCTTTGAGGAGGCCCGTGGGGGCAGTACAGCTAACAGGAAAGAGAGAACAGAGGGGCTTTGTCCCAGAATCCCTCACTGCCAGCTCCAACCCTGTGTCTGAGTTGCATAAATTTAGATTTTTTAAAGCTACCTTGACACGAAAGCCTGATTCAAACACATTCAGCTACGAGTGTGTGTGTGTGTGTGTGTGTGTGTGTGTGTGTGTGTGTGCGTGCTTTAATGTATTCAGTACAGGGTTTATAGGGCTTCATTACACAGATCGGGCCCGTAGAGATCCTCCTGGTCTCAGCCTCCCAATTTCTGGGATTACAAGCGTGCACTACCACACCTGGTCTCAGCATGGCCTGGGTGTGGGGCCTGCAGGCACACAGGGGACTGAACCCTGGTCCCTACATCTACCTAAGCAGTGATTTAATCTGTTGAGCTATCTGGTCGGCCCTTGATTGAGTGGCTTTTGGAGATTATTTTTTAACCATGACATTTGAACTATGGGTGAGAGGAGGGGGGTGAAATCACCAGCCAAAAGTTTTTGCTTCTTCTCTGCCTTCCATCTCCAACCCTGGAATCCACGTGTGTGTCACTCACGGCTGCCTAGTGGGTCCCAGGGTGCCTGCCCAGACCCAGCAAGGCAAAGAGGAGGAGGGATCGGAGCCATCAGCGTTTCAGCAAGCCACGCTTATTGTCGCTCTGTGATTCGAACATCACCTTTTCCACTTACAAACAGTTATATTATTAAAAAGATATTTTCCGAAGATAGTAACCTTGGCAGTAGTTGTCAAGGCTAATAGTTTGACATTTCAGATCACCCACAGCTAATCAACTGAACATGGCGACACATTTGAAAAACCCATTATGGGCGGAAGGCCCTGAAGTAATATGTCAGCGCTCGCATAACAGCTGTTATGTAAACTGGCTGATTCTTCTCTGCTGAATGGTCACATGGCTGGAGGGAGAGTACCTTTGAAGGACACGTGTGGGGAGCTGGGAAGGAGATTGTGTTATTGAATGCCGTATATTTAGGGGGGAAAAGTCCCTATCTCCGATGATAAAGCACTCAGTCATCTCTCACAAATGCTTTTAAGGTTGTTTTTCTCATCTAAACATAACACCCCCTGAAGGGTGTGGAGAGCTATTACATCGTCACTGCCTTCATACGGGGGAGTTGGATCTTTAGGGCAGAGCAGCTTGGAAAGGTGGTCCAAGATTTCCCGGAAAGACAAGAGAAAAACTAAGCCAGCAGCTTGGGGTGTGAATAGCTCCCAAATCCATATGGGAGCTAATTTTGTTTCTAGGATTCCTATGGATTTTCAGGTTGTTGAAAGTATTTGAAGACCCTGGTTCTGAAGACAGTTTTTTCTTTTCTTTTTTTTTAACCATCCCAGATTTATGACTGGATATTTGCATTTTTCTGAACAACAAAAATAAGCCAGTCTTTACAAATGAGTTTATGCCAATATGACATGGAACAACAGAATAAAGTGTTGAGAAAAGACTAAGCCAAAGGAAGCTGTGTTCACAGCAGACCAAAGGGGATTTACAACAAAAGTGTTAAAATGAGAAGAGGTGTGGACAACATATTTTTTTTAAAAGAGCAAACACCTGTAATTACCACAAAACAATCTGGAACCAGAGCATAGAGAAATGGAAGGATGGGGTGTACTGGTCCACAGGTAGGAAGTTAGGGTTGTAAAAAGCATTGGCTCTGGAGCTCTAGTCTGCAGTACGGGTCTATAAACAATGACAAAGGCTGGGGAGATACCTCAGTAAAATAAGCCCTTGCCTGGCAAGTGCAAGGTCCTGAGTTCAATCCCCAGTTCCAGAAAAGAAAAAAATGACAATTCCCTGTTTACTAAAAAAAAAAAAAGAAAAAAAAAAAATGAGGAAAGGATTTTGACTGTTCTGACTATGAAAAAATGATTAAATATTTAAGAGCATAGACCAACTGTGTTAGTCAGCTTTCTGTTACAATAGCAGGTATGTGAGATGATTAACTTATAAATATAAAAGGGTTATTTAGCTTCTGGTTTCAGAAGTTTTGGTCCGTGGCCACTTGGACTTGTTGGTTTGGGCCTTGCTGGTTCGGGTTTGAGCACAGCCCAGGATGGTGGAGTCAGAGGCAAAATAGGAGATGAAGGAGCTGGGGCCCCATTGCCCCCCAGCAATACAAGACCTCCCACTCAGCCCCACTCCTCATTTCTGTCATCTCTCAATAGCACCAAGCTGCAGATTAGGAGCCTTTGGGGATCCAAACTACAGTGACACGCGGACCCCGCCTTGAGGATTACACAATGTACATGAGCATCAGAGCACCGCATGCCACCCATACCCGCATGCAAGTATTGTGCTCACAATTCATTTTAAAAAGAAAAAAGTCATGAGGGCTGGGAATGTGGCTCAGGGCTAGAGCATTTCTCTAGCATGTGTAAGGCCCTGGGTTCAATCCTGAGCATTGTAACAAAAAAAACAAATAAAAGAAACAGAAGAAGGTGACAAAAATCATGAATCTAGCAATTTCACTTCTGAAAATTATAAAGCAAAGGCTGACTAAGAAGTCACGTATAAATAAAATCTGTGAGCTTAGTGGGCAATGGCAACTCAACCCTCAGAAGCAGAGATTAAAGAAAATTGAAAATTGTTTAAGACAACACAACGAAGTTGTCCAGGAAATGTCATCAAAAAGCTCACCCTGAGAGACCTATGTTCAAATCCCTGCTCTCTATAGGGATTGGGATTTCTTATTAAAAGATTTCTGGAACATTGAACCAAGTTCTCTGTGAGCCTTGAGAATTAATAGCAATTCTGTTCTCTGACTGGGATGAACGTCAACAATCAGTAATAAATAAGAGCATAGATTTCATCCAAGTTTCCCTGGACTAAAAACATTCATCTAAAAATTCGTGGGCTGGAGGAGACATAATAGTGAGAATTTAGGAAAAAATCAGGCCCAAAAGAGAAAAGTGCTGCCCACAGGAGGTCGCCACAGGGCCACAGGGCAGCTTCAAGGATAACTTTCACACTCAGCCACTGGTGTCCAGCTAAGTGCCCACTCTCCTTCGGGCTAAGTCCAAAGCCAGAGGCACGACAGAATCACAACAGAAAGAACAAAGCAGAGAAGGCATCATTTATGTTTCTCTATGGAAACTCTAGGAGTCATCAACTCAGCTCACTGCTGGGGCCCTACTCCCTTGGGACAGCGTTGCAGTTGGTTACATCAGAAAGACTTTGTCCTGTGCAAGAGCGTTATTATAACTGGGTCCTTTAGGGTTAGATGGAGCTACCCAAAGACTTCTCTGTCACAGGGGGTGGGATGAGGGAACCTGGTCTCTCTGGTGCTTTTCACATCTGTGGATTGAGCCAGCGATGTGCCACTGATCCATATGTAGTGGCCTGGATGGTACCAGAAAGTTCTTTGCTGATAATTTAACACTCTTCTCTGTCACAGACACTTAACCCAGTCAAGGTGATTTCCTGTAATTTTCTGGTCATTAAAAACAAAGACTTCACTTGGGGGGCTTCCTTGGCACTCTTGGAGATGGGAAAACCAAAGCTCAGAGTCAGAGGAGCCTTCATCTCTTCCACCCATTGTACCTCAGGTTTGATCATTCTGCCCAGAACCCACGCCAAACCAGAGAGCCTGAATTTTGTGCCCAATTAAACATGGAATTAAAAGCTCAGAGAGGCACATCCATTATCAAAATTGGGCCTTTTCACACCATCCGCTCACTCAGAAAGCATGTCCTAGCACACTGACGAACCTCAGCTGGCTGCCATTCCAGCAGTGCGCTGGGCCCTGTTCACGGAGAAAGGCTTACAGTCTGCACAGAATCCAAAATTAGCTCTGTGCCTGTGAATTAATTGAAAAGCAGGTAAGTCAGGACTAATTTTCTGAATTAATAGCACTTCTCACAGCTTTGGAAGTCTGCTTAAGTCAGGTCAAATGTGGCTCTTGGGTTGGAAGAAGGGATAATCCAGGCACAAACGTGAGGAGGAATCCCATCCTCACACCACTGGTTTTCCTTTGGTGTAGTTTTCCCATTTCTGTGTAGTGTTTTTCTATGACACACAGAAAATAGAACGAAGTGTGTTGAACTTGCACAATCAGACCTACAGAGTAGTAAAGCTCAAAGGCTGGATGAAGTGATAAATAAAATTGACTGTTATTTTTTTCAAATGCTATACAAGTGGATCTGACTATATCCTAAGTAGACTAGGTTAGTAAGAGGTCCTTCCTTCCTTCTTTCTTTCTTCCTTCCTTCCTTCCTTCCTTCCTTCCTTCCTTCCCCTTCCTTCCTTCCTACTTTCTTTCTTTTTTTGTGTATTTAGTACAGGGTCTACCTGGTCTATAGGGTCTCACTGCATAGATCAGACATAGTGATTCTCCTGTTTCTAGCCTCCCAAGTGCTGGGACTACAGGTGTTTGCCACCACACCCAGCTTCAGTCACCACCTCAGTACAACCTGGGGGGCAAGGCCAGCACGGCATGCTGGGGATCGAACTCTAGCTGCTGTCCTAAGAGGCCATTTCATCCTTATGAGAAGAACAGGAATAGTATTGTACTAGTTACTTTCCTGATACTTGCAACTGAAAAGAGGAGAAGTTTATTTGGCTTACAGTCTCAGTGGGTTTGTTCCATGGTTAGGTGACTCTGAGGCAGAGACAGCATTGAGGGAGGAGTTGGCAGAAGAAAGAGATTCATACCATGGCAAGTAAGAAGCAGAAAGGAAAGGGAAGGACCCAGGACCAGAATACACACTTCCAGGTCCTGCCGTTCAACCCATCTCTTCATACAGGCCCCATCTCCAAATACGAGACTGTTGTGGGACATTTTAAATTTAAATAATAATTGATACATCATGACAGGAAGTATGTATTTAGCAGACCAGAATGGCAGGCATTCCAAGCGTGACCCTTCTATTACACATTGCTATCTTCAGTGCAGTTGCTTGGTTCATGGGTATCAGTGTATATAGACAGTAAACTAATGCATCTGTGGAAAATCTGAAGTTAAAATGAATAATAAAAATATTTAAGGAATGGGCTAAAAAATTAAATAGTAACATATACAAACTTAAAAATGTAGACACTTTTGTATATATGTGGAAAGTTTTGATTCATTTGGAGCAGCTGATAACATCTCTGTCTCTTCTCCAGTTCATTTATACATAAAATATGTGAAATGTCTATGAGTCAGATCTGGGGCTGTGACACAGGGCTTTTGGCGAGTGGTGAAAGGCTGCGCAGAGAAGGCTGGTCTTGCCCTTGGGCATGGGCAACTGGAGGAACTCCAGGGCATTTAGCTCCCTGTGCCTGGGCTGGTTAGCACTCATTGTTTCCTAAACCTGAACAAGGAGATCCAAGCTCACTGCCATGTGCAATATCAGAGGCTTGAGGTCTCCTCAAATACACGTGTAACTTAAGGAGCCGAGACTGTGATGTCATTGTGAGCCTTTTTCTCTTAGCCATCTCAAGTATTCTTGAAAGTTGCTTATGTTAAGATCTAGCGCAGAACAGTACCAAAAGGCGGTCTGTTCAGTGCCCAGCATGAGCATATCCACCCACCAATCCAAAGTTAGCTCTGAGAATCACTTCAATCCATACGACTATTATGTAATCTACTGGCCTCATGACTCCTTTGGGCAAGACATTGGGTTTCAAAACCTGATGGCCAGTTTGCTTTTCTGTCGTTAATTGGATATCTCTGGATCTTGACTTCTCACCCTCGAGAAAAGAGGTTAGGTGGATTTCCTTCCAAAGGCACCTTAGTCTCTGTTACATTCATTCTATTATATATAGAACTTACATTCACATTTAAAGGTTAATTGGAAAGAAAATAGTAGGAGAAACATCCCAGATTGTGAACTCTGTCTGCCAGACTCAAATTCAAATTCCTACTCTATGCTATGAACTCAAATTACTTTCCCACTCTGAGCTTTGGTTTTTCCATCTTTAAGGAAGAGATATGAATATCTACTTTTCACATTATTCAAAAGTAAGAAGGATGCTATGTAGGTAGCTATCAGCACCTGGTGTACAGTTAACATTCAAGTCATCATATTTATTAGGATTCTTGTTTGTTTTTTTGTCAGTACTTTCCATTTGTCTTTTCCATACAGAACACAATTCCTATATTTAATGAAAATTCTGGGGAGGCTGATTTTGTGCTTACTATATCAGTTTTCTCTTTTTCCTGGCTACAGGTGACCTACATTTCCCAGGAGTCTTTGGTCATGTGACTATTTCCACCCAATAGAGTTATGAGCTAAACACCTCCCAGCCCAGGAGAGCTCTTCCCCTTTTCTAACTCTGGAGAGGACTGGAAAAGCCACTGCTTTGGAGTGGTCTCACCCTAGAATTATTATGTAAATGAGAGATGAATATCTCCTTAGGTTTGTGCAGGAGGGAAAAAGGCTTCTATAGTCTTGAACAATTTTATATGTTTGAATGTACTCATTGCAGCTGCTAGCTTTATCTGAACAAATTGTGAAAGCCATGACTTAAAAATGTTATGTTAGGGCCAGGCATATAGCTCAGTGGCATGGTATCTGCCCAGCAAATGTAAGTTCCTGAGTTTCATTCCCAGTACCCCCAATAAATAAATAAGTAAATGAATAGAAACTATAAAAATATAATGTTAAAAAATAGCTAATCCTTTTTTTTATTTACTTGAAATTTAAAGGGATCTTTGCTTTCTCAAGTGCAATTTAATTAATGCTTACCAATTGTTTCTGATAGGCTAGACAAAAAAGGGGTCCTGCAGCAGTTGGAGAACAGGGCCTGTCATGTAAGGCATTCAGGGTGTGCAGCAGGAAAGCTGTGAAGTCTAACCTCATATTGTAGGAGGCTTTGCTTTTAACTTGTGACATTATCTCCGAAGGAGGCTATAAACACAACTACAGAACTATCCCAAGGCAATCAGAAGAAGACACTCACCATGTAATATCCCAATACTCTGAAACCTTGAATTGTGTTTTCTAGCTTTTGCTCAACAACATGGCAGGAACACCTGACACTGAGCGAGACTGGGTCCCTCACGGCCCCTGATCCCCGTAAGTGCACAGCTGTGATCACACCTAGTGGCTCTCAGCGCTGTGGTGGATGCAGGTACTGGTAAGGGAGTAGCTCCTTTGAGATTTTAATGCATCAGACATCCCAGAAGGGTCAGGATCTGAAGTGGCTGCTGAAGGATGACCAGGACCATCCACATAAAGAGTTTAAGTAGAGGGCCGGCCTGATAGCTCAGTGGAATAAAGGGCCTGCTTAGGCAGGGCGCAGCGGCTGATCCCTGTGCTGGCCCAGCCCCCAGGGCACGGCGAGATGGTGATTGAGACTGGGTCTGGTGGCCTATTCCTATAATCTCAGCACTTGGGAGGCTAAAAACAGGAGGATCTCTATAAGTCTGGTCTATGTAGTGAGATCCTGTAGACCTTGTCCTAAATACAGAAAGAAAAAAAAAAATAAAGAGTTTAAGTGGAAGGTGGGTCACGACTGGCCTTCCTAACTGGAAGTGGCCCTGATGTGCACGCTGAAACATCGGAGAGGTTCCTCAGGCTCTGAATGAGAGCACAGCCCCATCAGGCCCACTGCTGCATGCGAGCGCTCAGCATGCACAGGCGGAAGACACTGCTGGCCCAGGAGATTCCGGAAGTGGGCCTGAGAGGAGGGGCAGAATCAAGATTTCTGGGTAGCTCAGACCATGGCACCTGGTTGGCTTTGTGGCTGGAGTAGAAGTATCTTGGATTACCCTCAACCTCTAGCTTTCACGGCTGCTGGCCAGTAAACAATCTAAAATGATCATAGCTTGACCCAGAAGGGGAAGACTCACATCTCCTCAGGCCATCTCCCACTTACAGTTACTCTACTACAGTTTCTGTCCAAACATAGACAACTTGACTTCTTGGTGAAAGCTGTTGGGCAGAGTCATAGAAGTCCCTTGCTCCATGGGTATGAGCTACTTACACTGCATCTTAGAACACTTGTATTTGGGTCACGCAAGTGTGTGTGTGTGTGCGCGTGTGTGTGTGCGCGTGTGTGTGTGCGTGTGTGTGTGTGTGTGTGTGTGTTCCTATTGGGCTTAATTGCAAAAACATTTATATCACATGATACAGTGCACTGAGGTTGTAATTTTCCTATCATCTAAATTGCAGGCTGAAAATTGTGTTAAGGAACGACTGTAGAGAATGAATTACTGCTTTCAAAATGACTACTTTTAACTGACAATGTGACTGGCAAATGAATGCTAGAGATGGAGGAACATTTTGTATTTAATGTTAGTCAGCTGTACCCCAGGACTTTTTTAACTGTAGGGAGCCCACACTGGTTTAAATTAACAACTGACCCCCAAACTACCTAGGAAACCACTTTTCCTACTTAATACTACAGGACCTTTGAAAAGCACAGAGCACTTAGTTCTCTGTCTCTCTCTCTCTCTAGACAGGCTCTCACTATGCACTTCAGGCTGGCCTTGTGCTCATTCTGTAGCCCAGGCTGGTCTCGAACTCAAGGCCACCCTCCTATCTCAGCCCCCCAAGTGCTGGGATTACAGGTGTGTGCCACCCCACGTAGCTTTGCAGTTATTTCTGAAGATATCATTGGGACAGTTCAACCTGTCCAGCCCTCAGATTCCCTTGCTGGTGGTTCTGGGATTGGTTGCAGTTCCCCAAAGCTAGGGTAAAATAGCAAGGGACATAAGTGACTTCCTAGGAGTCTTGCAATGAGCAAATGAAAATGCAACATCTTAAGGCCATTGGACATTTCTTGCTAATCAAACCACAGTGTGAGAGGAGGGGGATTGTGAAATGTAGGTAGTAGGTTCAAATTTTACCCATCCCAATACACACCATGGGGCTTCCATACATAATGCAGCCTCCCATACGAAAGATGGATACAAGCAGAAAATGAGCTTCACTGAGCAGAAGGAGGTTAACGGAGGCCTGTCTAGGGGTCTGGCCAGGGAGAGTCTGCAGAGAACTGAGGCCCTTTCTTCATTAGCACTCTGGAGGACAATTTGGAGGAGACCACAGAGAAGATTCTGACCTGGGAAGAATTCAGGTAACAGAATAAACCAAAACACATCTCAGGAAGCCTCAGGACAACATTTTCAGAGATTCTACACCCAAGCAGATCAGAGAGAGGGGTAAGGACAGGAAAGGCAGGAGGCCCCAGGTGGGCTGTGGAGGCATAGGCCACTGCTACAGGCTCCTGGGGATGGGTGTGGCCCTTGGTGTGTGGGTCTGTCTGCTTGTCCTTCCTGGTAGAGCCTCAAGCTTGGCGGCTTTGCTAGCTTCTAGTTTTGTAGGTTGGATGGTGATAATTAGTTGGGGCCAGGGCATTAGGATCTGTGGTTGCCCCCAGCCTGACCCTACTCTGTCTTGAGGAACTGTTTGGCATCCAGAGCCCGCTCAGACCTCAGCTGTCAAGGACAATGGATTCCCCGGCCTCGTCTTCTAACTGCAGGGTCTCAGACATGAGCGCAGGCCTGGGGAGCAAGAGCTACTCTTGCTGTGGGAGGAGCCTGCAGGGCCCTTGAGAACTGTGATGCCACTATGACGTGGAGGTGGCCGGCCCTCCCAGGGGCGGTGTAGGACTTTATCCCTGGTGTGACAGTGAGGGAATTAGAGATTCTTCCCAGGGTGGGAGCAATGTCATGTCTCATTTGAGGCTCCCCTGTGTGGAGCTGGGTCAGTTCTCACGAGTGTGGCCATCTGGAAGTGTGGCATATCCCCAGATCTCTCTTCACCCCTGCTGGGGACCACTCTTGTTCATGGCGCCCCCACTGTGATGCCCTGACCACGTGGTCTTCAGAACCAAAGTTGGCACTGTGCTCTCAGATCTCCAGAACTGTGAGTGAGAGAAACTTCTTGTCGTGTAAAGTATCCAGCCTCCAGTATATCGTGGTAGCTCCAGAATACGAACCAAGAAGACAGCCTTATGGGGCAAGCCAGGAGAAGGGTTTGTCTGAGAGAAGGACCTGCCCACTGAAGGTGCCAGGTGTACCTTCCCTCCTTCTGATTTGCTGTTTGAGCATTTCCCTCACTCCCAGTAGCCCTTTAGAAAACAGAATTTATAATCAGTAGCACTGGAAGAACCAGATAGCTTTAGGTCAATAATAAAATTAGAGCCATGTGGGAGTCATATCCAGAAGAGGGAAAGGTGTAACAATGTGCAAAGAAGTAAGTGAATAAGTAAGTGAATTCTTCTACCGACGTGTGGCTAGGACAGGCATACTGAACCTGCCTCATGACCCAGAGGCAAAAGAGGGAAAGATTAAAAAATGTGAATATGTCCATTTTTTAAAAGTTTGTCTGGTGGAATATGCCATTACCAAAGTCAAAAGACAAAGAAGGAACTGAGAGAAGATACTTTCAACACATGCTATCTATATAGACTAATGTCTCTAAAACAGATGTCTAGAAACTAAAAAGGGGCAGAAATTGAATAGACAAATGGACATAGACATAAATAGACAATTCTCCATAGGAGGATATACAAATGATCCTGAAATCCATAGCCCGTGTTCTTCCTTCTTCAGAGAACTGTAAGTTAAAATTGCCCCAGATGTTATTTTTTAATCTGTCAGCTTAGACAACATTCTGAGGGTATTTTGGAGACAGTTTTGTCTTAGTTACTCTTCTCTTGTTGCTGGGACAAATACCCGACTCCCAAATTGAAGGACACAAGGTTTATTTAGCTCTTGCAGTTACTGGAGTTTTCTGGCAACATTCAGCTGGGTCCAAAGCAGAGCAGCGCATAGCAGAAAGCAATCTTTCCTGGTAAGCGGTGGTAAAGAGCAAGAGTACAAAAGACGTAGCAGCTCAAGCAGCTAACTTCTCTTTCCTCCTTACATTGAAATGCAAATTACCTGCCCCAGGGCAGGTGCAGCATCCAGAGCCACAACAATCACTCACAAACTCCAGAAGCCACCTCAAGACTGCTTGAGGCTTTGGGGGACACCTGTACACAAACCATAACAAGTTTCAAACTCACCAGGTGGGAATCCAAATTGGTCTAACTCTTGAAGAAGACAATGTGACAATCTTTTTTTTTTTTTTTTTTTTTAATACAAATGCACTTGCCTTTGACCTAGAAATGCAGACTGCAGTAATCTAAGATAAAGATGCAGCTTTTAACAAGACACATGTGTACCCACATAAGGCAATTCATTGCAGGAGTGGTTGCAACTACAAAAGACTAAAAACCATAGAGAGACTGACTCATAGGAGGGTGTTTGAATGAACCGCAGTATAGTCATCCAGGGGAAGAACCCAGCTGTGAAAACACCAAGAGAGATTCACATGGATGGATATGGAATGGTTTTTTTTCACTGTTCAATGAGGAAAGAGTATCTGTACTGTGTCTCCTTTTGTATGAGAAGTCTGGAAAAGAAATTGTGGAGGACTACCTGGACAGCTCTCCCTGGAAGAAGAGCAATTATCTCCATTTTGGCTAACTCTGGCTCTATTTCCTTGTAATGACATGTGCAAAGCTGGCTAGGACTTTTCTTTATTTCTCATTTGTGCATTTAGTACAGGGTCTCACTATGCAGCTCCGACTCATAGTGATCCTCCTGTTTTCAGCCTCTCCAGGGCTGGGATCACAGGCATGTGTCACCACGCCTGGACTCAGTGGCCAGCTGAGCAGCCCCTGGGGCAAGGCTGGTGAAGCTTGCAGGACCTGGGGATCAAACCCTGGTCCCTGTGCATACCAAAGCAGGCACTTTGTGCTCTGAGCTATCTCACCAGCCCAGGGTTTAAAACAATGTAAATCAGCCTAGCTGAGGTGCTGATGTTCAGTCTTTGAGCAGGACAGAGGGCCCTGCTGCATGCTATGGGCTGGGATTGAGCCTGGAGATAAGAGACTATGGCTTCCTAGGGTGTAGAAAATGACACATCCGAGCCGACACACTGACCCCATTAGATGCTGCCTGGAGCTGTGTTTTGCAGACAGCTCCTTCTACAGATGCTCTGCGCACATAGCAGAGGCGATTTCAGGCCACCTTCCTGGGCCAGCTCGGGGTGCTCCCCACACTCACGGCACTCTCATTCTTCCCGTCATTCTCATGGTCACTCGTCCCTGAGCCACTCCCCTTGCTGCAAATTGATGAAATCAGGGTTCGGCCCTGGGTTGAGGCCTTTGTTCTATCATGCTAGCTGGATTTAAGAGCCCCATGGGTCCCAGAGCTACTAATACGCCTTAGGGTCTTTATTCTCACTGTGGGTTGCACTGGAAGTTGTGGTTTGGAATCAGCTCACTAGAGTTTCAATAACTTTTCATGGAATTACCAATATGAACTTCCCAGGCTGAGATGAGCACCAGGAAGGGCTCTCTCTAGGAAATATGTGTGTATTTGCTGGCTGTTTTTTTTTTTTTTTCATTTAAAGGGAGAGCAAGCCAGAAACAGACAAGATTAACGACCCATAGGAAATAGGTATGCACACGGATGAGGAGGAAAAAACAAAATAACTTTTAGACAATGTTCATTTCTACATACTCAGAAAGCATTCAGCAAACAATGTGAGAAAACCTTAAAGTGAAATGTAGACAGGAACAAACTTAATTGTACTTCAAAGGATAGCAGAAGTGGCATGAAGGGAGAGAAACGCCGCCAGCCAGGATGGTGTAAACCTGTTAGGGTCTGGAGTGCTTGTTTTCCCTGCAAGCCTGCGTTAGCTCCGGAGCTGCCACTTCTGGAGCCAGGAGTGGCTGGAGGAGAGGAGGGGAAGCTGGTGGGACGGGTTTTAGATGACCCTTCAAAGCTCTCACCGCCTGTATTTCCACAAGTCCTCAGCTGGGGAGCAACCTGAAGGGGATTTAGTTTTATGGATGATAAACACAAGAGTAAAGATCACAGCAGACATTTGGTTGCTACGGAGGTGTGATACTGAGATTCTGTGTATCTATATTTTTAATGTGCAGTATCTATGGGGACAAAGCCAGTGAAGGATTTGCTTGATGACACCATAAAACAATCTCAAAAGAGAAGCGAGAAATGACCCAACAAGCATGTTGAGCGACTTTCCCTTAGCTTCCTGATGGAGCTCTGCCAGTATTTATTTGGTACCTACTGTACCATGCCAGGAAGAGAAGAGACTGAGCTGTCACAGAGAGACAATGAGCAAGAGGTGAGTGATCACCAAAGACCAGTTCAGAAGTCTTTTATTGGGAAAAGACATTTGGGCTGGGGTCTTCAGGGGAGAAGGCAACACCACATGGAGATCTGGGAAAGAGGCAGGTGGAGGGAACAGTGATGCAAAGGCCCTGGGATGGGATCGGAGGTGAAGAGTTTCAGCAACAGCAAACAGGCCAGTTGGTCTACAATGAAACAAACACAGAGCAGCCCTGTGGGAGATTAAGTTGGACATCATAAAATAATAAACACACGTGGATAAAGCTGTGCTGTTGCAAGACTGGCAGAAGTTATACTCTAGTTCCTTGGACCTGAAAATTGTGTTTCTACTTGAAAAGGATTTGATGAAAAACCTTACTCCTCTCCTTACCTCTTCTGGTTTGGCTACTTCCTCAGTTTGTCAGGCAAGGAGAGGATGCCAGCTTAATGTTTTCTAAATGCCCGTTGCTGGTAGAAGGACTGCAGCAGTGCTGTCACAGGGTGAGAGCCTCTCCTGGGCCATGGGAAGCTCGGTGTTTGTTAAAGAATCATCTAAAGCTCTCAGGGCTTTCCGTTGCTCAAGTTATGAGAAACACCATATTGTAGCAAAGAGGAGACCCACTGGCCAGAGAGTAATTTCATGGTTCTGGCCACTGTAATGCTCTATCCTGAGCTCTGAAAGCAAGACTTGGTGGTTCAAGTTTAGGGAAGGAAGGGCTTGAGACTTTGGTGAAAACAGCAGAGCTTGGGTAGCTTACTACAGTGATAAATCAGTGCACAGCGTAGATGACCGTTGTGCTTCCTCCCTACCCCGTGCATAATGTTGGACCTCCTAGCCCTTTGCTGCTCTCCTTGCCATGTCTTGTTCAAAACAGTGAGATCACAAGGTCACTTTCTGCCAGAGCTTTACCTCTCCTTTTGGTTGCATTTGGCCAGAGCCAGGTGCATGCTGAGACTCTTGGAGTGGACATCCCACAAGCATGGCCCAGGTGTGACTCTGGGTTATAGGAGCCCTGCTCCCTACTCTTCTGCTCTGGGAACCCACCAGGCCCCTCACTGCACAGAGAGGAAGCATCCAGACCCCAGAGGACCTTGAGAAGCGAGCATCCTAGGAGACATAGGTGCATCTCCTGCTGCAGTCAGGGTTGCTGGCACAGGCCATCACCTCCCCAGGAAATGGGCTCAGAACCATTGCTATTGGCCAGTCTCACATCTGCTTGCCCTCCTGTTTTCAAGGGTGCAGAAATCCCTTCCAGGGTACCCAGACATCCACAATGGAGAGAGGCACTCATAGTCTGCAGCCCAAAGGGTTGTACTGTGTGTGAGGTCCCAGGTACTAACCCTGGGACTCCATCTGCAGTGGGGTTGTCATGGTGGAGTTTTCCTGGTTAACCCTGCTAGAGTTCTGAATGCAGCATTATACATCCAGGGTACTGTTCCATGGTGGAAATAGTTAAAATATAAGAGACCACAGGACTGGAGGTTTTCAGGAACTTGGAGTCCTCAGCACTTTGAGCCCATGTCTCACTTCACCATGGCTTCAAAGGAGACAGAGGAAACCAAGCTGGGCATGTTAAAGAGGACCTGCTTCATGCCACAGGGGCAGGTACAGACTTACCCTGGGCCAGCAGTGGGCTGCTGTCCCCACAGGACACCATGTGGGATGGTAGCTCTCTCTAGTATCTGATGTTCACGCCTACCAAATAAAGAGTTTTAAATGTAATGCAAATGGCCAAAGGAGATAAAAATTAGTGAATAAGCAGTGATTGGTCAGCAGCTTACTGCTCCCCCAGTGCCTTACATCACAGGGAATCATTGCCTTTAGCTAGGCAAACAGAATGGGCACACAGAAAATCCGATCCTACCTACCCAGGCAAGACATAAACATACACTCACACACCCGAGCATACATACATCCACACATCCATACATACTCATGAAATCTCTTAGACACACACTGTACACACATACACACAGAAGGAATGCAGGCAATATATAGACACATGGTCATACATATGTGTACATGTGTGTTCACATACATTCGACGTATGTGCAATATGGTGAGTGTTTACATTTTAAAAGAACTTTAAGGCTGGTGAGATAGCTCAGTGGTCTCAAGTGCCTGCTGAGGTAAGCTTAGGCAAGTATAGGAACCAAGGTTCAATCCCTGGCACCACATGCCATGCCAGCCTTGCCCCCAGAGTGGGCTGAGCAGGCCACAAAAAAAAAGTTTAAAAGACACATTGCTATTAATTCCCCTCAAAATCTTCCCACTCACTTTGAGCACCCTCATCCACTGCGCTTACCACTTACTAAAGTAGCTCTGGAGTCTTCTTTTGTGAATGTCTTTGAGGTATAATAAAAAATTTGGAGAATCTTGCTGCTGAATACCATCCAATAGAGACGAAGGATTGCAAAGATGTGAAATTTTGTCCTTATCCATCTCAGTCACTAGGTCTGACCCTGTGCAACTTCTGACTCTTCCTCAGTGACAATGACCACGAAAAGGAAACATTTTGACTCAATTCAAGATGCCGAGGCAGCTACAACAGTTGCAACTAAAGACACTCATGAAGGTAGACTTCCAGAACGCCTGCGGAAGACATCAAGAACAAGGGTGTTGGCAATGAAAGGGGAGGCTTTTTTGGTGGGGATTCACAGTAATGTATCTTTTACTGCAATAATTTTAAGTTTTTGGTTTAAACATTCCCTGTATTATCTATTTATTTATTTATTGTTATTAGTTACTGTTTGCAGTTATGATTACGTTCCTTGTGTGGAGTTGGAGCGTGTTGTGGTGTGTGTCTAGTTGTCCCCAGAAGGCCTCACGCTGTCATGGGCTGACTTCTAGAGTTTGTGACTGATTCGTGATCCAATGCTGGGATGATGGGCATGAGTGCTGCACCCACCCTGGGACAGAGAGCCTGGATGCGATATAAGGAAGGGACAGAGGCCTGCTGGCTGCCACAGCTGCTGCTCCCTTTGCTCTTTGCTGCTTTCCGCTGCCATGAGCTGCTGCCCTCTTCCATGTGCCACTCTGCCTTGGGGCCAGCCGAGTATGGACTGAAGCCTCCACTAACTGAGGGCTAAGTAAGCCTTTCCTTCCTTTATTTTGGGTGTCGGATAGCTTGCAATGAAAGAAAAGTAACCAAGACAGTGCGTGTACGTGACTCAGCTTGATTCTTCTTACATTCCCTTCTTTTTCCCTACCATTTCTTGGTCCGCTTCCCATTTGCAAAAGATTCATCTCCCTGTTTCCTATTGTCTATTTTTTATTTTACCCTTGTTTATATTTTGTGTTTCTTC
>PVKA01002878.1:0-59320 GCA_004027165.1 Ctenomys sociabilis
ACTGATCCTCAGGTCTATTTTGTTGCCAATACCATGTTGATTTTATCATAGTGGCTTTGTAGTATAATTTCAAATCAGGAATTGTGATGCCTCCTGCCTTGTCTTGATTGGCCAAGATTGCCTTTGCTATTCTAGGTCGTTTATGGTTCCAAATAAATTTTAGGATTGATTTCTCTATATCTGGGAGGTATGTTGGTGGAGACCACATTTTTGCAGAAGCGGCCTGAGATGGATGAGTGCAGAGCCCCTCTGACACATTGAAATCACTATAGCATGCCTTGAAGAATAGCTTTACATGCAGGAGTGGGCCCTTTGTGAAACAGTTAAGATTTTGTAATCATTTCTCAGGTACACATTTGGATGTGGTGACAAAGCAGAGACTAACTAAAGAGACAATTTGGGGACATGACCATGTCTGTCCCTGGCTCCCAGGGCTAAGGTGGCCAGGTGGGCCAAGGGAGATGCGGGATGTAAGTCTGCTTGCACTTGTATGCTGCAGCTCGGCTTTGACCCAGGCATTTCCTCAAGGTGGGATAGCATTGGTCTCAGGTTTCCAGTTACCCTGTCCAGATGAAGATCTAAGTTTCAAATCTGTGTTCCTGGCCAGAACACCCCCCACAACCCTGACAGTAGGGACACAGTCATCTGAGCCTGAACCACTGGATGAGACAGGTTCTGTAATTCTCTTGAGTCTCAGCCTCTAGCTATTCTTGGGTGTGTGCCTATAAACCCTGGACTCGGGAGACTGAGACCAGCCCACACTGCATAGTGAGACCCTGCCTCAAAAAAAATCAATCAGGAGCCGGGCATGGTGGCGCATGCCTGTAATCCCAGCACTCGGGAGGCGGAGGCAGGAGGATTGTTGTGAGTTCGAGACCAGCCTGAGCTGCATAGTGAGACCCTGTCTCAAAAAGACAAAAAAAAAAAAAAAAAAAATCAATCAGCTGGGGAAATGGTTCAGTAGAATAAGTGCTTGCCTGGAAAGCGCAAGGGCCTGAGTTCGATCCCTGGTTCCGCCAAAAAAAAAAAAGAAAAATCAACCAAAAACAAAAGGAGACCAGGCTCCTCTTCTTCGAGGCCTGGAAGACTCCCTGAGGTGGGTGGCATGTGTGTTTTGGATGCTTAGTTGATGTTGGCTGTTCTATCTTTCCCATGGGCCATGAGGTCCTTATAATGGGCAGGATATGGACTCCTTGAAGGGCACCAAGCTAGGTGTCCAGGGGCCATCTCCCGAGAGGACCTGTCTAGAGAAGATCCTGCTGCGCCCCCTCGTGGCAAGCTTGGTTACAGTCCCTTGGCTCCTGCTCTTTCTGCAGTCTCCCAGAGAGCCAATCTGCTGGCCAACCCAAAACAGGGTGTCTCATTAGTCATTTGTTTCAAGGTCCACAAGTGTGTTGTAAAAGCAGAGCATTTAGGGCTGGGGAGATGGCTCAGTGGAATAAGCGCTTCCCTGGCAGGCAGAAGGGCCTGAGTTCAATTCCTGGTTCCACCAAAAAAAAAAGAGCATTTATCTGTTCTGGAGCAAGATGAGTCTACAAATGGGCAGACACTGCTCACTAGGAACTTTTCCTTACCAGTATTCTACCTTACTGGGGTTCAGGTCCCAACCTTGGTCTGCACATTCACATCTCCCTTCTTCTCAGAAGGGTGGGCCACAAGCGTGGTAACAAAGTGCTCCTTATCACTGCTGTCCAGCGGAAGTGAGCTATGGAGCTCACAGTGTTCATCTCTGTCCTCAGGCATCCTGTGTTTCTGTACCTTGTGCCAGGCTGTCACAATATGTCCTGATGAATTACATCTTCCTTGTCCTCCTGTTCCTGCACATTATGTCGCTTAGGTGGTTCAGTAAACATTTCACGAACCAGTAGCAAGTCAAGGAAATAACTCCAGCTTCAAGGACACTAATGTCCTCTGCCTAGATGCAAAGGATACCCTGTTTCTAACTTTATTTAAGAACAGCACACCATCTGCAGTGCAGTCTTTTGAAAGGATAGACACCCTCTAGTGGCCTGCGAGTCCCCAGACAGATTTTGGGGCTGTGCAGCCTGTGTCACAGCCCTGCTAGAGGCCTGGTTGATCTGTTCCCCAGCGCGAGAACAGTTCCTGGATGCTTTGGGGGGCAAGGAGAACCTGGCTGAGCAGTGGTGGTTCCTTCTGTGCTTTGTGTTTTTTGTCCAAAGATCTCGGCCTTTAAATAAGAAGGCAACCTGTGACCCCAGCACTTGGGAGGGTGAGGCAAGAGGATTCCCATGAGTTCAAGGCCAGCCTGGACTACATAGTGAGACCCTGTCTCAGAAAGAGGAGTGGGGAAAAACACACTGACCTCACAAACTTCACAAAACCTTGGAGTGTTGGTGAGGGCAATGTCCTGGGCCAGCTGGTCTGCAGCTCCATAAGACAAGCTCTCTTTCCAGTTTGGATATCCTAAAGGGAGCTAGTGGTGTCACCTGGACATCTGGCACCCACAGTCCGTCCCTGCAGGCAGGTGAGTAGACAGGCAAAGGGCAGAAGGATGGCACAGCAGGCACACATGTGGCTTGCAGTGTGTTCCTGCCCACTGTCACCTCGGGGGGGCCAAGTTTCAAATGGACCCCAGTGTATCACTTCCTGCTCTTGGTCCCCAGGGACTGGGCTACCTGTATCATTAGGACACTGGAGTCCCCATGCTCCCTGCCTTCACGTGGTCACTGCCCTACAGTGGCCCATGAGATTTCGTGGTCACAGCTCTCACACAGGTGAAGATGTTGTGCCACTTGCTATGGCTGCACTGGGGGTGCCTGGGCCATTTGTGGTGCAGCGGCCTGAGTGGCAGCTGCGTGGTATGCCCACCTCTCTTGTTTCCTCCCTGTCTGGCACTTGGAAGACCCCTACCCCCAACTCCTTGCCAGAGCAGGAGGAGCTCCATACCCCAGGCTTGACGGATAAATGGTTCTCCCTGCATTCTTGGTACATTCAAGGGGTAAACTGTTTCTGGATAGGCTTGTGGTCAGCTTTATTGAAGTGTAATTCATTTTAAAATGTAGAATTCAGTGGCCTTTCACATAATTTAGAGGTGTACATTCATCACCACCATTTTATTCATATTTATTTAAGATGAGATCGTGCCTTTGTCCTCAGGGTTGTCTTGGGTTGCTAGCCTCCTGAGCAGCTGGGATTGTGGGTGTGTGCCATGGGGCCTGGTTCAGTCTCTTTTTGTTTTGTTTTGTTGTATATCAGTGTTCTGGAGACTGAATGCAGAGCTTTGCACTTAGGTACATCCCTAACCCTCAGTTTTTGTTTTTTTTTTAACCCTCAGTTTTAATGGAACTTTTTCATCCTAATAGGAAACCAAGTCCCCTATCTGGGCAGCCCATTCTCTTGTGTCTACACATTTGCCACTCTGGATGTTCCAGGGCCTTCTGTGTAAATAGAGCCAACTGCAGGTGGCCCTGGTGTCCAGTCTCTGTGTCATACACATGGTGTTCCAAGCCCACCTGTGCAGACCGGTTCCATGCTTGCACCCCTCTCTTGTGCAGTGTGCTTCACCATGAAGTGCTGCAGTGTCTCTATCCAGCCATGAGCTGTGCTGCTCATGTGGACACATGAATGCTGGGTGGGGTAAGGCTGCCCTTGTGGTTCTCTCAGCAGTCGCATCTGCTTTCAGGAATGCGAGGAAGGACTATATCACTGCCAAGTACATCGAGAGGAGGTATGCAAGGAAGAAGCATGTGGACAACGCTGCAAAGCTGTACAGCCTGTGTGAGGCCGTCAAGACGAGGGACATTTTTGGGTTGCTCCAAGCCTACGCTGATGGTGCAGACCTTACGGACAAGATCCCACTGGCCAATGGACACGTGAGCCATGTCTTCCTTAGGGGGTGGGGTGGCAGGCAGCCCTGCCAGAGCAGCACCAGTTGCATAGAAAGGTCCCCTAATGCGTCTGCTTCCCCCAGTTGGATGATTACAGTGAGTCCCTGACTTGCACATGAGCTCTGTTTGGGAGGAATTATCTGTAAGTCAGATTCTTTGTAAGCTGGTACCCCCCTTGAGTTTGCAGCTTGAAGGTGTGTGACTTGGGGACTTACTACAGACACACTGCGTATCTATATTCTGAACACCTGGGGCCAGGGCTCTTTTGGGATTTTTTTTCTTCAGATTTTTGTAATACTTACATAATATTTAATGAATTGTCTTGAAGATGGGACCCAAGTCTAAATGGGAAAAATCCCTTGCCTCATACATAACTGGTAGCACAGGTAATTCTGTACAGTGTTTTCATTTTATTTGTTGTGTGTTATTGAGGATTCAACCCAGGAAGTTCATACTGAGCTACCCTCTTACCCTGGCTTTTGGAGATAGGATCTTACTAGGTAATGCAGGCTGGTGTTGAACTCACTGTGTAGCTCAGGTTGACTTTAGACTTACAGCAATCTTCCTGCCTCAGCCTCCTGTGTGCTGGGATTATAGTTGTAGGCCACTACACAGACGTAGCCCATGAACCTTGCTTTCTTTCTTTCTTTCTTTCTTTCTTTCTTTCTTTCTTTCTTTCTTTCTTTCTTTCTTTCTTTCTTTCTTTATTTATTTATTTGCACTTGCCAGGGAAGCACTTATTCCACTGAGCCACCTCCCTGGCCCTTGAACCCTGCTTTAAAAGCAAACTGTTCTGCATACTTTGGGAGGAGGCCAAGGGAGCCTTCTCAGAAATGTTGGACAGGGCCCCTGGCTGCAATTCTGTGTTGTTGCTGCGGAGCTGGGGACTTGGCTGGGAAACTTGGCTTGTGTGTGTGTTCCTGCAGAATCAGGAGTGGGCCACTCTCTGGCTCCTGTTTCCCCAGGCCTGGCGTGGAGATGAAAGGAACACTCTGCACGTTAGTGATGAGCTTCTGGAAGGCAGGGCAGAAACCTTTTGTCTTTTTGAGACAGGGTCTCACTATGCAGTTCAGGCTGGCCTTAAATTCACTTTGTAGCTCAGGTTGGTCTTGAACTCACAACAGTCCTCCTGCCTCAGCCTCCCCAGTGCTGGGATTACAGGCATGCACCACCATGCCTGGCCCCGGTAGAAACCTTTTGGAAGGTTCTCATGCATGGTTCTACTTTGTTTGACACAAGGTTAAAAACTCCATCGGAATCACAAAATTCTTGGGTTGGTTTTCAGGAGCCAGATGAGACGGGCTTGCATCTGGCAGTCAGATCTGTGGACCGGACTTCTCTTCACATCGTGGACTTTTTGGTTCAGAACAGGTGAGCATGATAAATTCCAGAGCTTTGGCCTGTGTCCTGGGATTCTGAGTAAGAATCAGGTGCCACCTCAATCAGCTACTGCAGTGCTGAGCAGGAAAAGGGCAGAGAACACATTGCCAGGATGGGGTGCTACTAGAGGTACTCAAAGCCCTGGAGTGCAGAATGGAAGCTCCAGAGGCTCCAGGGCTTCCCGAGCAGGTGTGATGTGTGAGGAGGTGTGGGACCAGTATGTCAGCCCTGAGTCTGGGCCACACCAGGGGACCAGACAGGACCGGGAGGGCTACCTGCACGGTGGCATGGCCTTTAAGGAGGTGCATGAGGTTTCTACGAGTGTCCTGCCCTCTGATATGTGCTTGATGCCCTGATCATGGTTTTGGTGACTTTGTCCCGAGTGGACTGAAAGTGTTCTCACAGGAAAGGGAACCCCTTGGCATGAAAACTGATGCGCACTTTCTGCTTCTCCCTGCCATTCTCTGGCAGAGGACTAGAGAGCTGGCCAGACCAGGGAGGAGCCACTGGTCAGTCAGCCAGCACCCACAGCTGTGTCCCCAGGTTACTGTACTTGTGGGGAAGCTATGATTCTTATCCTGGGAGGGCCAGCCCAGTGTCTGTGTCACTACGTGGTGGCTTGGACCATAGCCTCCTGATCCTTGCCTAGTGACCTTGGGCTCCTTGAGGCATTGGCAGGACAGGCTGTCACTGTCACCATAGCCTACTTCCCAGCCCAAGGCTCAGCATCTTTCCCTTCTCTGTCACCACTCCTGGCAGCGGGAACTTGGACAAACAGACGGGCAAAGGCAGCACAGCCCTGCACTACTGCTGCCTGACTGACAACGCCGAGTGCCTCAAGTTGCTACTACGAGGCAAGGCCTCCATCGAGATAGGTGAGCCCTGGGCTGCTTCCCAGGAAGCTTCCGTCCCTGAGGAGCTGTCCAGCCTGCTCCGTCCCTCTTGGGTGGCCCTAACCACTGACAACTGGCAGAGAGGCAGTCTGTATATTTGAGACAGGATCTTGCTATATAAAAGTACAGGCTGGCCTTGAACTTACTCTGTAGCCCAGGCTGGCCCCAAATTCAAAATGATCCTCCTCCCTCAGCCTCCCAATTACTGGGATTACAGCTATCTGCCACCATGCCCAGCATTTTAAAAATATTTTTTGAGACAGAATCTTGCTATATTTAGCCTGGGCTGTCAATGAACTTGGAAGTGTTCCTCCTGCCCCAGCCTCCAAAGTGCCAGAATTATAAACATGTGCCACCATACCTGGTTCTGCATGTTGATTTTAATTAGTTGACTGCTCAACAGTTTTATTTTCTCAACACAAACCTGATCTTAAACTCTTAGCTTCTCAGCCAAGTAAGCTGGCACACACACCTTTGTCCCAAGCACTTGGGAAGCTGAGGTGGGAGGATCACCTTGAGTTTGAAGCCAGCCTAGGGTACATAGTGAGAGTGACACCATACTCTCTTAAAAAAAAAAAAAAAAAAACAAACTCTTAGTCCCTTTACTGTGTTGCACCCAGTACAATCACAGATAGCTCTTACTAGGTCAGACCACTAGCTGTACAGTTTAACTTAGTGCTGTGTCCCCTGAATCTGTGAAATTACCCCTGAGAGCAAGCCTGTGCCAGGTTTGCTGTAGAACTCTCTTCCTCTGGACTTTCAGCAAACGAGTCCGGAGAGACCCCGCTGGACATCGCCAAGCGCCTGAAGCATGAGCACTGTGAGGAGCTGGTAAGTCCCTGGGTGGTGGAGATCCTGGGGCAGCTGTGATCAGTGGTGGCCTGGAGCCACCATTGCCCTGGACAGGACAAGCTGAGGACCAGCCTGATTAGGGTATGGGGGTCTTCATAAGGCAGACTGCACCCAATCATGGTGACACTTGTCACTCTTACACTCGCTGCCTGGAAGAATTGCTATGGCCCTGGCCTCTTACTCTGGCTGCCAGCTCTCAGCTGGCGCCCTCACCCAATCCCTGCACTCTTCCTCCTGTGGCCACCAGGAGAACTAGTTTGTAGTAGAACAATTCACCCAGACCCTCAGGCTGCTGCTGCTTTGTGTGGAACAAGACAGTTGTGTCACCATGCAAGGCTGCAAGGGGGCTGCTACTGACCTGTGATGTGTTTGGTGCGTGGTCAGGTGCTGATCAATAGATTGAGTAGTCAGTGCTGCCCAGGTATAGGCTCAGTAGCAGGTTCTAATCTAGGCCCTGCAGCTCATGTAGTCTCCATCCCCTACTGAGACCTTCTATACACACAGGAAATAGGCACAGAGAGCTTAAGCTGTCAGCTCACCCCACAGGTGATCACATAGCAACTGCAGCTCTTGGGAACAGTTCTGCCCCTTGGCCCTTGCAGCACTAGGTCATAGAGTGACTTCGTACATGTGGAGCGCAGCCAGTTAATTACCTTGCCATCCAGTTGCCACATGGGCGCTGGGGAAGTAGTTGCTCAGCTCATGTCAGCTGGATGAATGATAAACTTGCCCCTGTCCCTTTGTCCCCTTGCCCTCTTGGCTGGTCACCACCTCTGCGTGCAGACAGTCCTGCCTGTGTGCTCTTTCCCCAGCCCCTGCCAGGGCCAGCAAGTGTCAATTGAGGTTGTCCTGTGAGTCACAAAGGGACTCAACCCCAGACCAGGGACAGATGCACATATCCTTAAATGGAACAGACTCCTGCCTCCGGCCAGGACCATCCACTGGGCTGCCCCACCACAGACACTGCCAGGGGCCACTCGTGTGGTCCAGTGCACAGCAGTCCTGACTGACCTGTTCTGCACAGCTGACCCAAGCCTTATCTGGGAGGTTCAACTCACATGTCCATGTCGAGTATGAGTGGCGGCTACTCCATGAGGACCTGGATGAGAGTGATGACGACACGGACGAGAAGCTGCAGGTCTGTGCCAGTGCCGTGTGGGGAGGGTTCTGGGGAAACTCAGCTCAGTTCTGAGTTCTGCCCTTTGTACACCCTCTAGTCTGCTACATGCAGAGACTATACCTGGGTACCCACTCCTGTGAATGTTGGCAGGTGCCACCTTTTGCTGAGAGGGGAAGGTATGGCAAGGCCTTGCATGGAGAACTTAGAGAGGATGCCACTTGGGGAGGACTGTGTTAGGAAGAGCCAGGCACCTCATATGTGATCATAGCCCTATAGTCGGTCATCTTCACCTGGCCAAACCTGTCAATCCTCGGGTGAACTTATCAGTGGCTCTAGTACTCACTAGCTCCAAGCCCTGCCCTCCTGGATGGGAACTTGGTGCCTCAAAGGTCAATGAGGCCAAGGGAAGCAGCTCTTGTCAGGCAGCTTGGAAGGAGACAGGTCTCTTTGCTGCCCTGAGTCCCTGCCATGTGCTCAGGGGAGGCCCAGGGCATAGTCACCTTCCCCCAGTCTCCCAGCAGAAAGATCAAACCTGAGCAAAGTCCCTCCGGTTTCAGCTGTGACCTTGCCCTCCATGGCAGCAGGCCAGAAGTGTTCTGTGCTATTGCTATGCAGGACTGTTGTGCTGTGGTGATAGAACCAGAGAACTTTGGTTAGAAAGGAGCAGTGCCAGAGTTGATAGGGTCTGGCTTATAGCATTTCTGAAGCCCATTGGATTAGCCTTGTTTGTGAAGCAGGCAGTAGCTGTACTTGCTGTTAGAATGCAGAATAAGAAATCTCATCATTGTATTATGAACACAACACAGTACCAAAGAAAAGGGCTGGCTTATTTTTACTTACTGCCTTTGAAAATCCAGTTTGAGTACTGTGGGAGGTTGAGGCAGGAGGATTGCTGCAAATTCCAAGCCAGCCTAACCTAGATAGTGAGTTCATGGCCAGTGACCCAGGCCTTGAGTCATATGGAGATCCTGTCTCAAAAAACAAAACCACTTTGACAAGGGCAGGGACCAGGGTTCAGTTCCTGGCCCCACACACCTCGCCAGCCCTGCCCCCAGGGGTTGTGCTGAGCCGTGGCAGAGTCCAGGGGTGGTGGTGCATGCCTGTAATTCCAGTGCTGGGGAGGCTGAAAACAGGAGGATCACCACAAGTCTGATCTGTGTAGTGAGACCTTGTACCAAATACACAAAAAATGAAGAAAAAACACATAGCCCTGCAGTTTGAACCACTTGGCCCAGATCACTGAGCATTCTTCAAGACATTCCTGTCTTACGAGCAAGAGAAGTGAGCAATGGCCCCAGAGGACAGCAGCAAGGTCTCAACTCAGGTGGAGTCCAAGCCTCACCTCCCAGAGGGTGCCAGGTGTGGTGGTCTCCCAAGCTGCTCACTGCTGAGCTCTGTATCCCTGGGCTGGGCCAGATGCCTAGGTTAGCCACAGCCTAGAGTGGTTGGAAGTCCTATGAGGACATAGGCAGTACTGAGCTGCTGCCTCGCCTGTGGCAATGTGTGGGTGCAGGTGGCAGGCTGTCCTGGTAGAGGAGGAGTTGGTGGCTCAGCAAGGCCATGGGACACACTCAGTCATGCCTAGGTGCTGGGGTCCGCCTTTGAAAGGTGAATTGCATCTAGGTCACCAAGACATGGCTTTCCCCACACATGATTTTGCAGTAAAGCCAAGGTGGAGAAAACCGAGATAGGGCTTCAGGCTCATGGGTCTAAAATAGCAGTTTTTATTTCAGCTACTTAGCTTTACCAAAATGGCTTAGCAGCAACCACAGACAACCTATAAATGACTTTTGTGGCTGTAGTTTTATAGCACCGGTGGCAGGCCAGCTCACCTGCCATGTAGAAGAGGCTCTGGAGTTCCTGTGCACCCAGGAAGGGAAAGAGCATTGGTCCTTCCTCGGTTAGCCTGGGAGCTGCCCTGGACGGCTTGTGGTTGAATGGCCAGTATCATGAAGATTGGAGGTCTATTGCAGAGACCCGCAGAACATCTGCCTGCCTGCCCTCTCTCCTATATAGCCCAGCCCCAACCGGCGAGAGGACCGACCCGTCAGCTTCTACCAGCTGGGCTCCAGCCAACTTCCACCCAGTGCCACATCATTAGCCAGAGACACTGCCGGCCTCACCAAGGACAAGCCAAGGAGCTTCTTGCCAAGCATCCTACAGAACGAGACCTATGGAGCCATCCTGAGCAGCAGCCCTCCGCCATCATCCCAGCCCTCAGCCCCTAGTGCCACTGGTGCCCCCCCCCTCCCACCGCGGAACCTCGGCAAAGGTGTGCATGCTCCTGTTGTGCCTCGAGTGCGTGGGCTTCACCTAACCCATGACGTCAGAAGCCTGTTTGCCCTTTGCTCCCTCAAGGGTTCCTCATGCTCCCTATTTGTTCCCAGCAGATGTGTGGTGCCCAGGGTGCAGTGGACTGCCTGGGCGATGGTTGGCCCCTGAGCCGGTGGGACACTCTGTGTCCTCGGCCACTGTGTCTTTCTGCCTTGCCCCACTACTCACTCCCCCTACACCTTGGCTCCTTTTTTCCCCTCTGCCTGTATATAGGTCAGCTCCGGCCCTGCCCTTTCTGTTTGTCCTTTTTTTTTTTTTCTTTTTAATGTATTTAGTACAGGGTCTCACTACACAGATTGGACTCATAGTGATCCTCCTGTTTTCAGCCTCCCAAGCACTGGGATTACAGGCACGTGCCACCCTGCCCAGTCTCAATCACTGTCTCAGCATGCCCCAGGGACAGGGCCAACACAGCAGGCCGGGGTCAAACCCTGGCCACTGTGCTCTGCCTAAACAGGTGTTTTAATGTGCTGAGCTATCTGGCTGGCCCTTTGCTACTCATCCCTGAGATCCTGTGAAATGAGGGAAGGAATCAGGATGGGGGAGGCTGTCCCACTGTGAAAAACAGAGCCCCTGGGGCCAGCTAGGCTTAAAATGCCAGAAGCTTGCACCTTCCTGGCCATTACATCACAGTGCAGCCAGTGGGGCTCCACAGGGGATTTGTTTCTGCAAAGATGGGACCTGAACACCCTGAAGATTGGATAGTTTATTCTATGGCAGAGCTTGGCTGGGCTCTGCTCCTGGGCAGAGCAGCCCCAGGCAATGGCTGGCAGGGGCCACTTGGGCTCAGGTATCTAAACCTCTGTGGAGCTGGTACCTAGGCACAGCACCTGGGGCATGGGATTGCCTGGAGCCGAGGGGCAGTGCTGGCCAGGAGTTGGCTGCTGGCATGAGCAGACTGCCCTGTGCCATCGCCATGTGTATCCTTGGTGGTCTGACTGGGTCCCTTGGTCCTGGCTATCTTGGGGACACTCCTATAGAGTCCCACCTCATTACTTAGAGCAATGATAATGACCTGTCATACAGGTCACTGAGGCCCTGCTGCACAGCAGGCCCAGGACACAGCCCCACAGCCTGGGACAGCCTCATGCCAAGCTGGGTGAGGATCCTGGGCAGGTAGGGCAGGTACTAGTTGTCCTCACCTCAGTGGTCCAGTCCCTACTGTGCACTCTCCTACATCCTAGAAGTGCATGGTGTCTGGAGGCCAAGCACATCCCCACTCCAGCTTGAGGGGTGCGTGTTGGTGTGCACACGTGCAGAGGAGAAAGCTTATTTGTTGGTTTGTCCCTGGAAGAAGAATGCTGAGCTCTCAACCTTGGCTGCTTGGATCTGGGTTGGACAGTTTTGTTTCTTCTGGCTTCTGGCTGTCCTTGTCTTTTGCTTCCTTCTTTGGAGAATGCTTCCCCTGTGCTGAGCCAGCCACCTTTGGTGTCAGGGTAGATTCCCACAGGACAGTGGTAGGGAGGGCAGAAGCACTATTGGGTCTGCCCCAGACAACCTGGTGCTCACAGAAGACGGAGACCCTCCAGCCCCAGGGCCAGGACATACGTCTATTCTGCACCAAGGGCTGCACTCAGGACCCTTCCCCTACAGGTTGAGGGCTTAGGAAATGCCATCTTTGGGGTCCAGAGCCAATTTTGGCAGCATTTGCAAGCAGGCAGGTCAGCCCTTCCACATGGCTATAGGCAGCACTTTTGGGGAGAGGGTGTCCCCCATGTGGCCAGTCCCCAGCCCATAGGAAACTGCAGCTAACGGGCAGACACCAGTGGAAGCTACCTCTGTGGGTCCCACTGAAGGGCTCAGGAGAGGAACTTGTGCTATTTATTGTCCTCTTTGAACAGTATTACTTCTGAGATGTGAAATCAGGAACTTGAAATTGATAGGACGAGTTGGATGTGGTGGCACACACCTGTGAACCCAGCGCTTGGGAGGCTGAGGCAGGAGAGTCATGAGGAGGTCAAGGCTAGCCCAAAGTGTACAGACCCTGCTCACAAAAATGAAACATACATATATGAACTTGGACGGATTGCAAAAGGCAACAGGGAATGTTCCCTGGCCCATCAGCCTTCCAAACAGCAGAGACAGAACTTTAGGGTTCTGTCTGCTGCCAAAGAAGCTTCACAGCGACCATTTTGTAAGGGAGAGGATCAATAACACAGTGTTTTATTTCTGTTTTTGTTCTGTGTGTGTGTGTGTGTGCGCGTGCGTGTGTGTGTTTGTGTGTGTGTGTGTGTGTGTGCCTGTGTACATGCGTGGGATCAGTTCAGACAGCCTCCTCAGCTAACGCCCTGTGGAAGACAAACTCTGTAGGTGTGGACAGTATCAGCAGGCAGCGATCTTCGTCAGATCCGCCAGCTGTCCACCCACCACCGCCCCCTCTTCGAGGGACATCAACCAGTACGTTTTTTTTTTTTTTCTTTCTTGCCAGTGGGCTCGGATCAGATGACATGGGATGTTCTTGGCAGCCACCTGGGGAGGCAGCTAGGGATGCACACCTGCGTGCACGCATACACTCACCCCTGTGGCTCCAACCTCTAGCCTCTACCTCCAGTGCACGCCATGGCTCGCGCCCTCTTTCCTGTCTTGCAGAGCATTTCAGCAGCACTTCTTCCTCCACCCTATCCCAGGGCCTCCTCTGCCTCTGTCCTTGTGGTGATGTTTAGTATTTGGAGACCATCTCTGTGTTCTGTTCAATGCCATCATATGGCTGAAAGTCCTCTAGGCCTCTGCGAGAGGTATCAGAAAGGCACCTTGCTCTCAAATACAGAACCAAGCGTCCCCCTGAACTGGCCTATCTGATTAAATTGTGATGGGGGAGTCCTGCAAGCCTAGGGGTCCCTGCTTGCCATGTAGAGAGGACTCTGGCCAAGGTGCTTGTTGCTTCCGCCACACAGTTAAACAGCTAGCCATGGTGGGGCACACCTGTAACCTCAGCATTCAGGAGGCTGAGGCAGGAGAATTTCAAGTTTAAGCCCAACCTGGGCTATATGGTGAGTCCCAGCTGACCTTGACATAGACTGTATCTCTAAAAAGTTTAATAAAAAGTGGCTCAGCCACTTTGCTGTGTGAGCAGTCACTCGTGTCAGAGCCAGTGTGTGGGGGGGAGTGCAGGTCCAGCCGAAACACCCTCAGGTTGAGCAGCAGGGGCTCAGTCAGCCTTTCAGGCTGCTGTCCCTGGGCTGATGTAAGAGCTAGAGTTTGTTTTTCGCTTAAAAGTAGGAAAAAAAAGCTAGGCATGTCTGTCATCCCAGTACTCAGGAGGCTGAGGCAGGATTGCTACAAGGTTGAGACCAGACTGGGCTACATAGTGAGTTCAAGGCCAACCTGAACTGTATAATGAAATTCTGCCTTAAAAAAAAAGAAAGAAAAAGAAAAGCAAGACCATAGTTTCCTTCATTTTTTCAATCCTCCTGGTCCCTCTTTGGTTTCCAAAGACCTGGTCCTCACTGAATTGTCTTTGCCTATGTTAGCTCCCGTCCTGAGACAGCCACCACACTTGAGGGATGGCACCGCCCCTCCAAGCCTTGGGAATGAGCATCTTCTCCCTGCTTGCCCATGGCCCAGGGACCTTGATGGAGCTGCACTCACAGTCCCCAGACACGGCCCTGCCGGGCATCCTGGTAGGATGGGCAGGGTCTCGCTGGTGCCAGGCCAGCCTGGGCAAGGGCCTAGCTGGCACTGGATCCAGGCTCCACCCCCAGGTCTTCACTGAACAGAAGGATCCCATTGTACCTTGAGGCCTAAGCTGGCTGGTTTTCAGAGAATGGTCAGACAGGAGTGTGTCTTGGGGGAGAGACCTTGGGTGGAGCTGGGTGCACAGTGCAGAGGCTGACCCTCCACCTGTTACTCCTGCAGATCCTCTGACCTCAACACCACCACCTTCTATGGCAAAGCCGCCTGGTGTGCTGGAAGCCCTGGGTCAGCCAAGCAAGACTGCACTACCCACAGCCTCACAGAGCAAACCCCTGCCACCCCAGCCACCCAGCCGTTTGCAGCAGAAGAAGCCAGTGCCCGGGTAAGTGCTACCCCAGCCCACTGCACCCAAGGGCTTCCAGTGATGGGCCATTCCTCCACCTGCCGTGTATGCGTGTGCGTGCGTGTGTGTGTGTGTGTGTGTGTGTGTGTGTGTGTGTGTGTGTGTGTGTAACTAGGGTTTGGGTTTGTAGTTCATGCTGGTCTAGAACTTACACTAGCCATGAACCTATAGCCCTCCTGTCTCAGCCATCTGAATGCTGGGACTCCAGGCATGCACCATCACACCTGGCCTGGGTCTCTCTCAGAACACTGGGAAACACCCCCATCCCTACCCTCCCACCCCCACCTCCCCCCCATACACACCCTGCCTCCATAGCTTGAGGACAAGTATAGTGTCATTTGTATCTCAAAGGTGTTAAAGTTCCTGCTTCAAAACATTTCAGCTATGGAAACTTACAAAAGTATATCTTAAAGCCATACAACAGGGAGCCAGGAAGATAGCTCAGTGGAACAAGTGCTTGCCTGGCAAGCACAAGGTCTTGAGTTTAATCCTGGTACCACCAAAACAAGCACGCACACACACACACACACACACACACACACAAATCTAAATTGAGTACAGTGTGTCCCTAGCCCACAACATGTGAGTGGCACATTTTCACAGGTGTGCTGTGTAAGGCCCCCTCTTGTCAGAGGATGAGCCAATCAGACTTCCAAAGGTTCTCTCAGGACAGAACTTGCTCATGAGTCAGGACTCACCACTGCCTTATCCCTATAGTCTGGTTTTGTTCATTTTGTGCAGTCTGGAATGGAACGGAGTTAGATTTTTGGGTTGTGCGGATGCTGGTGCATGGATGTGGGCCTTCAGGCTCTGCCCACTGCCCACTGGAAGGATTCTTGGGGCCCAGGAGCCGACATGGGGTCTCCGTGGACACAGTGCCTCCAGCAGCCACTCCTCGTACCTGTTCTGGGTTTCGCCACTTGTCAGAATGAAGTCATTTTTTAGTTCTTCCCCCTTAAGCCAGCTCTGTCTGTTGGAGAGCATGTTCAGGGTTTTTTTGGTGGAAATGCTATCAAGAAGCCTGCATTTAGGTGCTGGGTAGAACTAGGGGATGCACATGTGCACATACCGTACAAGCATGAGTGCCTGCATGCATCCCGTATACATATGTACATATACATGCACGCAAATCTGTATTCTGGTTTGTTTTTTGCAATACTGGGAGTGGAAGCCAGGAACACTGAGCTACATTCCGAGTACTTAGAAAACCTGCAGAACTTCACTCTGTAAGGCATTTTTGTAAGTACAGCATGTATGTCATGCTTGCCTCATCACAGAGGTGAAAATTACTGAGTGGTTGTTGTAGTCGATTTGCAAAGTGGACAGTTTTTAATACAGGACACAGCATTTATAGGATTATTTTATAGTAGTCACCCAAAGAGTCAAGTACAAAACAGTGTAAGAATCCAGCTGAGGGCCGGCATTCCATGGCAGTATTCTGCATGAGTCCCACCAAAAACTGAGAGTCCTTGGCAGTGCCTCCCACTGGTCCAGCCAGAGGCCTAGAGCCCACAGTGTCAAATGCAAGTCATGGCTCTGCACTGGGAAGACCTAGAGATTGGCACTGAAAGCTGAAAAGTCTACGGCAGCAGGCTGAGGGATATGTGCTGGAGCCAGAAAGCAGTGCTCAAAGAAAGACCAGAGCTTTCCCAAAGAGAAGCAGAGCTGTCCTTAGTGACAGCAAGGACCTGAGCTGCTCCAAAGATGAGAATAGCTGAGTTTATATCACGAATACCAGTGTGATTCTCCTGGAGAATCAACAGCACACCCTTTCCCCCTCCAGTTATCCTTTTTATTTTGTTGGCAGCAGTCCTCAGGTGGGCACCCGGCACCCAGCACCATGCTGACCCAGTTCAGGTGGGTGTTCTGAGCTGACCACCAGGCAGTCAGCACTGTGGAGCTGCCCTGAACAGGCAAGGGTGCTTACCCCTCTGCACACAGCCATGCTTGGACTGTGCTGTGAGGGGCCTAGGCCACATTGAGTCCTGTCACTCCTCATGCTGTCACCCAGTGAGAGCTTTCAAGCTGCTGTTGTTGGGGAGGCCAAGTCACGTCACGAAGCTTTGAGTGAGAAATAGCTTGGTCTGGGTGCTTACCATGTCCTGCACATGGGGTGCTGGCTGGCATGTTTGAGGCCATGTGTGGGATCTGGCCAGGGGGCAGGAGGACAGAGCTGATAATGACACTGGGCAGCTGGGATCACGTCTTCAGGGTAGGGTTGATTCCCAAAGGAGGCCAAAATTGGCTAAGTCACCATGGAAACCCTGGCCCTTCCCATCTAATTCTGACCATGGGCCAACCTGATGGCACAAGGCAGCAGGCTGGTTGCATCTACCACTGCCTGTTCCTCTGTGGTCCATGATCCCCCAGTGGTCAGCCCCTAGACTTCGAAATGGTTGAAAACAAGCAAAAGGAGACTGCTGCATGGCATGAGGGAATTATGTGACATTCAGACTTCAGGATCATAGATCACGTCTGGTGGACATGTGGCCACGTGTATTCATGCAGCTTCTGTGGCTTCTGGCCTACCTCAATCACTCACAGCCCAAGCAGAGTTGACCCCACAGCCCACAAAGCCTGAAAAACTCACCACCTGACCCTTTGAAGAAAGATGCTGCAGACAGTGGTCTGCTGGGAGCGTTGGAAACTGGGGCAACTGCAGGCCACCAGGCTGGGGTCAGCCTTATGATGTCTGCTGAGGCGTGCACACCCAGAGAGAGTGGAGATCAAACGATGCCACCATATTTGGCGGGCCTCATTTTTAGGCTTTTTCATTTCCTTAAAAATGAGAACAAATGGTACTGGGCATGGTAAGCGCACACCTGTAGTCCCAGCACTGAAGAAGATGAGGATCATTGCGACTTCAAGGTAGCCTAAGCTACCTAGCAAGATCCTGTCTCAAAAAGTAAGGTGAAAATCAGCCATCATGATTTCTCGCCTTGGTTCTTTCTTGTATTCTGTGCAGTCTCACTACACAGCTGGTAGTGATCCTCCTGTTTTCAGCTTCCCCAGCTCTGATTACAGGCATGCACAACCACACATGCGTCAGTGGCTCAGTACACCCAAAGGCAGGGCCAGCACAGCATGTGGTGCAAGAGATCAAACTCCGGCCCTGTGCATGCCTAAGCAGATGTTTAGTCTGCTGAGCTATCTCATCAGCTCTTTTCCTTGGTTCTTGAGACTGCAGACACCAAGACTCAGGCGGGCAGGTCTCAGGCAACAGGGAAGCAGTATGCGGTAGAAAGGACCCCACCTGGCTTCCTCCCAGCCTCCTCTGCAGACGGCTCTCTTGCCCATTGAGCTTTGTCCCTTGCCCTTATTTCTGCTTTCCTTCACAAAGCTGCCCCTATATCTCAGACAGCACCTCTCTCGGGAGCCTCCACCATGTGGCCATGTTGGAGCTGGAGCGTACCAGGCGGGCCTGGCCCTGCAGTCAGCCATATTGCTTCCCAGCAGCAGGGGCCCTGGTGCTGGGCCAGCTCCTGGCTTTGCAGGGAAGAGGGGGAGAAACAGGCAGGGGTGCTTTGGAGAAGCTCCAGCTTTAAAATCCAGGAGCCAAGGACACAGCACTCTGATGTGGGCCTTTCATCCTTTCTTCCAGGAAGAAAAGTGGCTGGGTAGCAGTGGGTGAAATTGGGGATAGGGCCTGGTGCCATAGGCAGTGAAGGTAGGGCAGCAACCTTCACATCAGTAAGTCTGCTTTCAGGGCTGGGGAGATGGCTCAGTAGAATAAGTGCTTCCCTGGCAAGTGCAAGGGCCTGAGTTCAACCCCTGGTTCTGCCAAAAAAAAAAAAAAAAGTAAGTATGCTTTCTCCTCTATAGGGCCGACAAGCCAACCCCACTGGGCAGCAAAGGCCAGCCAAGAGGACCAGGTAATTGTTGACTTTTTATTTTATTGTCCCACATGTACAGTACCCAGTGATCCAGCCCTCTAGGGAGTTGATCCACGCATACAAGCATCTTAATTCTTCTTACCTCCCTTTTGAGAACGAGCTTATGAGCTATCATTGATTGTGCCCTTTCATATCTGCTATGAGGCTGGGTTTGTTTCTGCTCAGCTTGTGGGAGGCAGATTCCAGGCAGGAACTTGACCCTGGCTACCGACAATCTCTTTGGGGCCTGGGCTCTTGTTCTGAGCTTGGGACCTCCTCTTCGCTGTGAATTCCCACTTGAATTCCCATTGTGCACACTCTGGAAAGGTAAAAGGGTCTGTAGACTTTTGGGGGTCCTACATGAGCTTTAGTTCAAGCCTGACCCTGGCTCCTGTGGTCACTGCTTCCTACCGTGGTATGAGCCAGGAGGCACTGGGTAGACATTCTCTCTTTGTCACTAACACAGTTGCTCTCTCCGGAACAGAAGCTGCAGGTCCCCTGCCCAATGCTGCAGCCCTACAGCCGCCGGCACCCATGCCCAGGAAGTCTCAGGCGGTGAGTGGACACCCTGCTCTCCTACCCTGTCTGAACCATGAAGTCCATGCCCAGCTCCTTCCACTTCCCCAGCCAATCAGAGGGTACTGGGACTCCTTCTTTTCCCAGGGGTTACTGAGAGCCTGTTGCATCATTTCTGGCTCTGTCCAAGGCTGTTGTTAGCTGAGGCTCCCATTCCTCTCCCTGATCTGGAGCTGCACTGAGCTGTGCTCCCTGGGCTTGGGCCAGACCAGAAGCCTGTGCTGAGGCCTCTGTACCCCAACCTCTGTCCCCTGTCCTGGCACAGGCCAAGGTGAAGCCCAAGCGGGTCAAAGCGCTTTATAACTGCATGGCTGACAACCCAGATGAGCTGACCTTCTCCGAGGGGGATGTGATCATTGTGGATGGGGAGGAGGACCAGGAGTGGTGGGTAAGTCAAGCTGTACCACCTCATGATGACCTTCCCCCACCCTCCCCAACTCTACCTGCACCATTGTACTAGCACCCCAAGTATCCTAGCTGGATGGATCTCCAAGGGCACTGGCTCATCTCCATGTGGCAGGCAGTGTTTAGAGCACATGTAAGGGCCCAAGACAAGACCCCCGCTCCTTGGGGCCCTGTGTGGGGCTGGAGCAGGCACCAGAGGGATATGGAGCACCCTCAGGACCCTGGCTTCAGCCTTAATCCTCCCCATCCCCAGTGCTCTAGCCTGAGATCTGCACCTCTGGGGCCCTGCAGCCAAGACTCCTCCCATCTTTCTAGGGGATAGAAAAGCATCTGTTTCAGCTAGCTGCCTCCCCAGCAGCTTGCTGAGCCCAGGAGGCTGCAGGCCTGTAGCTGTGTTCCCACATGAGACCCTTGGGAATGAACCTCCTCTCCTACCAAGTGCCCGCCAGGAGTCATAATCATGAGCTTTGGTCATTCTAGATTGGCCACATCGAGGGAGATGCCAGCCGCAAAGGAGCCTTCCCTGTGTCATTTGTGCACTTTATCGCTGACTGAATTGCCATGCAACACAACCTTTCTTCAGCTGTCCTGTTCTGGACTCATCCTTGGTACCAAAACTCTCTCCACGTCACCACCCTCACTGAGCGCACTGCAGAGCAGCAGGTTCTCTGTCCTCCCACTGTTGTTTTAAAACCCTGAAGGTGATTTTTACATACCAGTGAATTGTTTTTGTATTTTACAGTTTTGATGAAATGTTGCTCTACTTCCATCAGGGAAGACAAAATTTCCTACGGTGAAATGAAAAGTTATTTTAATTACATAATCACAATCCGGCCTTGACAGGGAGCTAACCCTGAAAATGTTGCAATGAAGATAATTGGAAATTCTTCCTGCCTTCCTTGGTCCAATTTTAGAGTTAGTATTTTAAGAAGCCAATAAACTGCCACTGTAAAAACCCACAGCCAGCCACACATGGTGGCACAGGCCTGTCACCTAAGCGCACTGGGAGTTTGAGGCAGCAGGATCCCAAGTTTGCCCCCAGCCAAGGCAGCTTAGCCATTTATTGAGACCCTGTCTCAAAAAAAAAATAATAATAATAATAATAAAATAAAAGAGCCAGGAACTCAGTGCAAAGACACTGAGTTCAATTTTAAGTCCTCAGTGGGGAGAAACGAAAATATTTTATGGCATGTGTGAATTATGTGATGTTTAGATTACACTGTTCGTGAACAAGGTTTTGTGTCCACAGCGGTGCCCAGGATTCCTGTCCGTTCACCTTTAAAGACACACACTCCCCGCAAACCCACCCAGTGTCTGCAAAAGCAGCTTGGGGATTTACACTTCAACAACCTTCCTCCATGCCCTGTCCTGCATGTGGCCCGTGTCATGAATAGTCATGCTCAGCCAAGCTTCTGGTGGCCCCTGACACCCTACAGAAATACTTCATTCCTTTCCTGGTTATAGCAAACCACTTCATGGATTGGGTGAAAACCAGTGATGAACTGCAGAATGGTTACTTAACGCGCCTGACGTGCTTTCTGTATTTCCACATTTGCCTCAGCCCCCCAGGACACGAAGCAGCTGTGCTCCTGCTGCTCTGCCTCCTGTGCCACTGACCACCCTTTCTAGCCCCCAACGACGTCCCTGGCTTAGTGTCTCGTATCTATAGAACACTTGGACAGAATGGTCACTCCCCTGTCTTGACATGTACTTGTCCATTTGTACTCAAGAACTGTCAGAAATCAAGGTCCTGGGAATGCATTGCTCCCACACACCCACTTCCTTCTTAAGGCCATGGATGTCACTTAACCTTACACTACTGGGGGAGGGGGAGGGGGTTAGGTTGTGTGAGAAAATCCCCACTCATTAGCGTAATGAACTTGACTGTCACACCTCTTCTGGTCATTGCATCAGATCCATAGTCGGAGGGAAAGCTTGGCAGTCTTTCGGAATAAACACGCCTGTGACGCCCAGTTGGGACTTTGAATGAAATAAAGGGATAACATGGGAGGTGCGAGCTGAGCGTGGTGGTGCATGCCTGTAATCCCAGCACTCGGGAGGCTGAGGCAGGAGGATTGTTGTGAGTTCGAGACCAGCCTGAGCTACAAAGTGAGCTATGGCCAGCCTGAGCTGCATAGTGAGACCCTGTCTCAAAAGAGACAAAAAAAAAAAAAAAAAAAAAACATAGTAGGTGCGTAGGTGTGGCGGAAAGCAAGGTGACGACGACGCGTGGCATTTGTTACAAAGGCTCATTTGATCGAAGCAGCAGTCTTCAGAGTGCAAGACTCTCATAAGTGTGGAGCTTTTAAATTTTTTTTTGTCATTGTTCACTCTGATAAAGAATGAACAAACTGGAATGTTTTAGGATGTCATGTAGTCCTTGCTTTTTGCCTTTCAACATTCCAGGTGAATATGTATTAAAGTCTTTTTGTTTTTAAAGCACTACACCTAATTTTGCTACTTGTTACTTTCTGCTTTTTGAACCCTTCGTTGAGTCAGTTTTCTGAGATTTAAGAGCATGAGCGCATGCATCAGGCATGGCACATGGCTCCCCTGTGTTTCTGATGCCTGGTGCCAGTGATGTGAGGAGTCAAGCGCTCGAGCTCCAGCCCCAAGCTCAGCCTATTGGCACGGGTATGCCAGGGAAGTATTTTCCCAGCCTACAGTTTGGTGGTGCCTACAAGGAGCCATGCGTGGTAGGCAGGCCTCTCGCCCAAGGAGAAATTCTATGCACATCCCCTTCATCTTTTGCAAGTTTTTTGCTCTTGGCAAACTGGAAAGGAAAAAAAGAAAAACAAAGCAAACCTGAGAGAAAGGAGACACTGTAGATAACTATTTATATTTAAAGTTTACATTTCATATGAGCTTCAGCAGCAGGGCTCTGCCATCTCTATGTCAGCTCCCATGGATCTGACCTGCAGGGAGGTAGGCGGCTCTGAAATCAGGTGGCAGCAGGCAGCTCCTGCAGTCGGTGGGCGGCTCACTATGCAGCCTGGATGATGCTGTTTTGAGATGTATTATACTCAGTCCACTCACTCAGTTACTTCGGTCTAGTTGCAGCGCAACTGTATATATTGTATAACCGAAATTTATTTTCATTGTTCTTACCACAGTGATTTATAATTAGAGCATGTTTAATAAAGTTGACTCTCCTTGTCAACTAGTCATTTGACTGGAAGAAAAATAAAGTACTTTTAAATGGATACGGTTTTATTTCTGTTTTTAGTCAGCGGATTAAAGCACCTACTTAGGCAGATGCGGGGGCTGAGAGCTCCATCCCCTGGCCTGCCTTGCCAGCCCTGCCCCTGGGGCTTGCTGAGACACGGCACATGCCTGTAACACCAGCACTTGGGAGGCTGTAAGCAGAAGGATCACTAGGAGTCCGATCTCCAGTGAGACCTTGTACACCTGTCCTAAATACCAAAAAAATACACCTGTATACTGTCCATGAGATCCTTTAAATGCTTTTAGCACAAGTGAGTGGTATTCTAAGATTCTTTTTAACACTGAGGTTTAACATGCGACCTTTGACAGTGTGCCTCTGAAAACTTCCTTTACATGACTTTTAAGATGTTGTCACTCACTGTACCACCTCCACACTCAGTCAGTGACATCTTGCCCCTGGGAGGCCACACGGGCAAGGGCAGGCTTCGGTGTTGTCCAAGGTGTGATTACATTGAACTTCAGGGGCCCTTAATTACATTTTAAAATGAAGGTTTCTTTTTATCCCATAAAATAGTCCACTGAGCATTGACTCATTGTACATTTTAATATGATTTTAAAAAATGACTGGTATTTTATACATTGCACTTCCTGTGGAGAATTGGGCCAGCGCATCCCTTCCTGCTTCTCTAAGAGTTCAGCATCACAGATTGGAAGCACAATTTAGAAAGCAGCTGGACACAGATGAGCCTGGCTCCTGCAGGGCTAGAGTTCAGGGCTTCTCCGAGGTCAGCACAGAGTCAAACGCACTGGATAACACCTTGCAGATGGCTTGTGCTTGCTCCTGTGTTAGAGAAAAGATTCTGTGAGGGCAGAGTTGATACATCTTGTCCTGGGCTTCCTGTGGTCAACAGTCACGTCCATCCCTCCCAAACCTGAGCACCCCACACATCCATGTAGGTGCTCCCTATATGTAGCCTGCACCCCTCACAGAGCAAAGGGTGGACATGGGTGGCACCATGGAGGGCGCTTGGCTACACACTGCTCATGTCACCTAGCTGGGATATGATCCTGGGCTGAAGAAGATGCTTCGCAGCCTGAGCCGGGGCAAGCAGCCAGCTGGCCTGGCCTCTGGGAACCATTCAATCTGAGCTGGTATGGGTCCTGTTTACCATGAGCTCCCCTGGCCTGTGAGGCTGTGACAAGCTTCACAGTTGCCATTTGGTTACTCCACGGACCCCGCCAGGGTGACCGAAGCCCTCACCAGGCTGCTGCACTGGTAAACCCACAGGCTGTACTCCTCATTGCTGGCGTCTGTGGTCTTGAGGGCCAGTAAGCTCTTGCCTGCTCCCAGGCCATCATCGTAGCACACCATGCGCATGATCAGGTACAGAGCGTGCCGGTGCAACACATCCTGCAGAAACCAGAGACAGTCAGATGTTTAATGTCCTCGTATTCTCCATGTGCGGACGATGCCACATGTGATGATATATGCCTGCAATCCCAGGTCAAAGGGTGGCCCAAGTGGGAGGATCCCAAGTGTGAGTCCCACCTGAGCTACTCAGACCCCTTCTCAGTAAAGGGCAGCAGATGTAACTCAGTGACAGAACACCCCTGGATCTGATCCTCAGCCCCTCAAAGAAGAAAGTGTTGTGAGACTTTAACCAGGGTGCCACAAATCGGGCAGGGAGAGGCTGGTGAAGTTTCTCACCCCAAGGTACTCTGGGATGCTTGGTGACGGTGACTTGTGCTAGGGATCACACCTTCCAACTGAAACCCTCAAAAGATGACGAGAGTATGAGCCGCATGCTCATCTGCACTTCCCAAGGCGACAGCTACTTCTGTTTTGTTTTTGTGGTACAAGGACAGACTCAGGCTTGTGCGTGCAGGGCAGTCAAAGTACCCCTAAGTTCACCCAGCCCTTTGTTCTGTTTGAGACACAGTCTCACTGCATAACCAGCCTGGCAGCGAGGCCTGAGGTTGCAGGCCTGGGCCACTGCACTGGGCAGTGGCAGTGTGGGGTGGGGTGCAGTGTGTGGACTGGTTGTATTCACCTTAAGAAACTGATCATGTTCTAGCCCAGCCAGCATCCAGCCACTCAAACAGGAGACCCAACTCCAAGCAAGCCTTCTAGGCCTGAATTCCCCAGTTCCAAAAACTCCAGTCAGTTCCATTACTCACATACTGGTCTGATGTCGACACTTTGATGCCATACTTGGACACGCCCATAACATACTCTTCCTCCAGTGGGACAAAAGGCAACTTTCCATCTTGCTTTAAAGTTAAAAACATGACAAGATGTACATTAAAATTCTGTTAGTCTCAAGCTGGATTAGTCCTTCTAGTATCTGCTCCGTACAAACTTCACACACTTTTAGAGACTTCGAGAACCTATTAACCAAGCACAATTTCTCTCCCAAAGGGCACTGAAAAACTCATCATTTAAACAAATGTTTATATCTCACAAATCTAAGCAGAGTTGACATCAATCTACTTTTTTTTTTTTTTTTAATCTTTGGGGAGCTTGTTTGTTCTTTTTGAGATGGTCCTGCTGTGCAGTTCAGGCTCTCTCACTTTGTAGCCCAGGCTGATCTCAAACTCATGACAATCTTGCCTCAGTCTCCCATGTGCTAGGATCAAGGTGTGGCCACCACGCACAGCTGTTACTTTCTAGTTTTTTGGACATAGCATCTTGATAGAGCTCACTACAGAGCCCAGGCTGGCCTCAAACTTATGGCAATCCTGCCTCAGCCTTTCAAGTGCCGAGATCACAGCAGTGTACCCAGCTTGACGTCCATCTCCATTTCATGTTGTTCTGTCTCTTGGTGTGGGTCTTAATTCCAAAGTGAGATGCCTCACAGATCTCTTATTAGAATCAAGGTTTTTTCTCAGATTCTAAAGCATAGTCCTGGAGGCGTCAGAGTCCGAACCATACTTCTCAGTCATTTTCCACCCTACCTAGCTGGACAGGCAGGGCTGGTGTCCCCAGGCTGAGCAAGTAGTCCTTGGCTCATAAGCATATTTGCCAGCATCCTGAACTGTTCAGAAACAAATCAGGACATGTCAGCTGGTGGTTTCCCAAGCAGGTTACATGGCTGTATCTCCTAAGACAGAATGTGGCCTAATTTTTCTCTGAGTTATGTTAAGATGCAGTCAGTAGATGGCACATATTGGAGAGGTTTCTCTGGAATGAGTTACAGGAAATGAACTCTGTCCAAACACCTTACACTTGGCTCTGCACAGTATTACAGTAACTTCTTGCTAATCATTTCTCATGGGTTTAGTGCAGTCTCGAGAATCAGAACTGAGGGCACCAGGGATTACTATGCTGTCATCACTCATGGCATCCCAACATGCATAAGTTCTCTGGCAAGATGAGGGGTGTATCAGTCTTTTAGAAATGCAGATGACCCTATAGTTTGTGAGGAGACAGCAATCTTTCCTGTTTACTATTTCCCTTAGATTAAACTGGGCGCCTCTCCTTGGTTGAGCTGACTGGGCTCCAACTAAATGCTAGGATAAGTAACTGGAGTAAATAAAGCAGAGCACAAAGAGTTCTCTGCTAAAAGGCAAGTTAGGCTCACTGCGTTCCCTCAGACAGAAATAGCTTCCTAATTCTTCCCTGGAGATATGAATCATGTGTAATACCCTGTGACCTAAGAGAGTGTTCTTTCCTATGGTTAACCAGGGACATCTCCTTCATCCACTCCCACCACAGAAAGTGTATAAGTTGGATTTTATGCGCTGACTTTGCAGCTTTGCTGTAACTTAATTTTCCTTCTACATTTCCCTGCAGGATGACAACTTGGTTCTTACAGTCTTGACCTGGATCAATTTCTGAAATCCACCTCTCCAGTTTTCCTGGAGACAGGATCAGTGAAGGGCTGTGTTAGGTCAACACTGCCATGAATTTGCTTTTAACAACATGAAAACAACAGACTAAAAAAAAAAAAAAAAAAGAGCAGACTGAGCTATAGTAAGGCTTTGCCTGTCTTAAAAGTCACCATCAGTTCCTGTTTAAACAAGGGTGTCAGGGGCTGGAAAAATGTCTCAGTAGAATAAGCACTTGCCTGGCAAGTGCAGAGGCCTGAATTCAATCCCTGGTTCTGCCAAAAAAATTTTTTTTTTTAATAAATAAATAAACAAGGGTGTCAGTCCTGTAAAAGCCAGCAGTTCTGTGTGTGTAGGAACAGACAGCACTGCTCCTTACACACACAGCCTCGCAAGACCCCAGGATATCTGCTTGGCTTCAGCCTAAGGCATGGGTGACACCGCCACTCAGTGGCTGCTGAGTGCATCTTCAACCCTGTGTGTTTAGTCTCCTAAATTGAATCTTTTAAAATTTTCTTACCTGGGCAACATCTATATAATTTATGAGGTCAAGTGGTCCTTCAAGACTTTTTCCCTCAGAGAGTTTCAGCTTCTCAATGGCACCAACATACTTTATTCGAAATTCTGCACAGGTGTCAGAATTATTGTTGCTTTGTCCTAAAGGGACAACGGGAACGGCATAAACTTTGGGGCCAGGGAGATGGCTCAGTAGAATAAGCACTTGCCTGGAAGGGCCTGAGTTCAATCCCTGGTTCCGCCAAAAAAAAAAAAAAAAAAAAAAAGAAAGAAAGAAAGAAATACAATCCCCTACCCATCCCAGAGGAAAGCAGATGCTGTCATCAGATATGAATTTAAATAGTTTTCAGTACTATGGACTGAACTGAGACTTTTGTACTAAGCCACACACCTATCCTCCTCTTATTTTTTATTTTGTAACAGGTCTCACCAAGTCCCTAAACTGCCATGGCTAGACTCAAACTTGTCATCCTGCTGTCTCAGCCTCCTGAGTTCTGGGATGACAGGCATGTGCCACCACACCCAGCCCCAATTACTATATTTTTAATGTAGATGGACTAATGCCAGAGAAAACATCCCTGTCTGCTGTAAAATCTAGCCAACACAAAAATCACCACAAATGATTTATGATACCTGCCACACTAAGGAAACACCATGTGACTGCTTTTGGGAAGTGTTAATGTAATAAAAAAAAATATGTCACCGTTTCTAATATCTTGAAAGCCACCTGAAGTAAAGGCTATGGACTTTACAACATTCTCCTTTACAGAATGCTCAGTCTGGGACCCTCTCCAGGAGAGAAAATGAATGTATGAAGAACATTCCCAGTTAATCATTAGCTGCTTTGGAGCTTTGAGTATGAGGTGCCTCTAGGTTTCTAATGAGCTACTGATTCTGCTGGCCACAGTCACTTTGCAAGGGTCATTGACAACCACTGCCCTAATCACTGCGTCTCTCAAGGCAGCCCTTGGGGTAACTGGCTCTATATCCAACAGAGCACTCCAGTCCCACAAATGGCAGAAGGCTGATGTGACTCACTCTGCCCACCCGATGTCTTACAAAGCTACCTGGAACCCTCCAACGGCTTTCCACATGGTGTTTTGACTCTGGGTCTCCCCAAGAAGCCACTCACCTGCACAGTGCTCCAGGGTGACATAGCCCCACCCACACCTTATTTGGCTGTTTCTGGACTCCGGCAGGTGACAGGCACACAGGACTTGGCACACCTAGAGGTAAGGCTACACACACACACACACACAACAGGGAGAAGCCATGGCCAGAACTTGGCCTGAGTCGTCTACGCACCTGAGCTCTTGGTGGAGTCCGTGTCAAGGCTGGCCACAGTGCTGGAGCGCGAGAGACCCCCAAGGCTAGAATCTACAGACTGAGAAACATGGACACGCAAGCCGCAGTCAGAAGCCCTAGCTGCCTACAAGCTTGCCTCTGAACACACAGAAATTACCGTAAATTGAGTGCTGATGCACACCAATTCATTCAGGAACGTGAAGGGCAACAGGGTTTTCTAAGGACATATGCCAGGGCAGACTTCAAAAGAATGTACTATAGCTGGACGCAGTGGCACAGGCCTAGGAGCCCAGCACTTAGGTGGTCAAGGCAGGAGGATTTCTTCAAGTTCCAGGGGAACCTGAATTATATGATCGACACTGTCCACCCCCCAACTGCTCTTCCTGTCACACAACTCTGTCAGCCTAAATCATTACCTCTCACACCTTATAAGATCCCTTGCTAATATTCACCAGAATCCACACTGTGCTGTGAGGTTATTTCTACAGAACCCCAAATGAATCCTATGCAGAAAGCCAAAAACAGTGGATGAGAAAGACCAGAAGGTAAGTGAGGGGCCCAAGTTCACATGCAGTAAACAACTGGAACTTGGAAATCTAATTCCAGACTGGTACTCTGTGGTGTGACTGTCAGGCCAAGATTTTAAAAACCACATCAGGAAGTGGCTTGTTCCATAGAACTACCATGCTTTCATAGTTTGGAAGTAGAGTTGTGTAGGCTGTCATCCCAGCACTCTGGAGGCTGAGGCAGGAGGACCGCTGTGAGTTGGAGGTCAGCCTGGGCTATAGAAGCAAGCTAAGGCCTGTCTGAACTACATAGCAGGACCCTGTCTCAAAAGGACAAATGCAAACATTCCTGCAAAAGGCATCTACTAATCCAAGTACAAAGGTGTTAACCACCACACTGGGAAGCAAAGATTACACACATGGTGAAGCCCAGAACCTACAAGACACAGCCCCTTTGCACCTCCAGACTGTGTCATGTCAAAAATTCTTAAAATTCTGTCGTTTCCATGAGACCATATATAGCTTAATGAATTTAATAATTTCAGAAAAATGTGCCAAAACAAAATAAAATTAAACCAAACTGAGTGTATTAAGCATCCCAAAAATGAGCCTCACAGCAGCAGGGGAGATTGCTCAGTGGAATAAGCGCTTCCCTGGCAAGTGCAAGGGCCCAGTTCCACAAAAAAGAAAAAAAAAAAAAAAAAGAGCCTCAGGCCCAGAGAAAGCTTGGATCACAGCGGGACCAGGTGAGTCCCTCCAAGTGGGGCCAGGAGCACACTTCTCCCTACCTTGCTTTTTGTGCTGATCTCGCTGCTCTGGGAACTGCTACTACTGTGCCGCTTTTTGCCTTTGTGGAACATTTTTCACCATAGCGTGGCACAGGGAAGGTCCCCTAGAAGAAGAAAGGTCGGTCACACCAGCATCAAGAAACACAACGCCAGGGCTGGGGAGATGGCTCGGCGCAGTGCAGGGACCCAGGTTCTGCATGCTGCGCCAGCTACCAAACCAGGTGCAATGGCGCATCCCAGGGCTGGGGAGGCTGAGGAAGGATCACTGAGAGTCTCAGCTGCATAGTGAGACCCCGGATCACATACATAAATAAATAGAAGATTACCAAAAAAAAAAAAAAAAATCAAAATGGGCATTGTGTACACACCTGAGGCAGGAGGATGCCAAGTTCTGGCCCTGACTGTACAGTTGAGCAGATGTCACTGTGATGGCCCTGTGTTCAATCCCAAGTATATTCCTTTTACCTAAATCTCTTGGGTACAATTCTCTTCTTTCCTTTTAAATTCTGGAAAGTTAGGCTGGGTGGAGCTCTTGGTAGGGCCCTTGTCTATGTATGGTGTGCAAGACCTGGTAGACCTCCCCTGGTTCCCAAAAGAATCAAACTTCTTCCCTCTCAGCTGCTTCAGGATTGAAACCAATTAGCTCCTTTTGCTGGTTTACTGACTCCTTCCTACTTCCTGGCTGAGCAAGGATGAACACCTCCCCTCCAAGTCCCTGGATAGCTTGACCTAAAAGCTGCCCTCCTAAGGACCTATGGGGGGCAGCAAGGCCTGGAGGAGAGGATGTCAGTGTCTGTTTGTATGCACAGATCTACTTTTCAAATGAACCAGTGCCTGGGAGACAATGACCTGAGCATGCTGTTTTGCAGTTGTGCAGTTTTTTTTTTTTTGTACCAGGAATTGAACTCAGGACCTTGTGCTTGCCAGGCAGGTGCTGTGCTACTAAGCTATCTCCCCAGCCCCTGTATATAGATTATTATTATTCTTGGACAATTAACCCGCAGGGTGTGTAGCTCACAGAGTTCCAAATACACTCATTTTGTCCTCACATACCCACCCTGTGACAAACTCATTTGCTCTATAGATTTTCTTATTTTCTGAGACAAGGTCTTGCTATGTAGCTTAGGCTGGCCTTGAACTCTCAGTGATCCTCCTGTCTCAGCCTCCAAGTGCTGGAATCCCAGGCATGTGCCACAACTTGCTCCACAGATTTTATCTTTTTCATATAGCACTTGCCAGGCAGGTACTTGTGCTGGCAAGCTATATCCCTAGCCTGATTCTATCTTTTTGTGTGTGCGTAGCATTGGAGATTGAACCCAGAGCCTTCATGCTAAACTCCAACCTCCCCACCACCCTTTTTTTTCTTTTAATTTTGGGACAAGGTGTTGCTATATTGCTAATGGTCCAAGCGGACCTTGAACTTGAGATCCTCTTGCTCCAGTCTCCAAGAATGCTGGAGTGACAGCTGGGAACCCACTCCAAGTGCTCACAGATGCCTTTTAAGGGCCTGCTGTGTGCCACAGACTGCTGTGGCTGAGCCTGACCTTTAAAGGGCTTCAGAAAGGTGACTTAAATCTGCATTGTACAGATGAGAGGGCAGCTACTCTATCTGTGACCACTGAGAGTTGAAGACGACACTGGGACACATTTGGCCCCCAGAATCCACCTCTCTAGCAGGGATGGAACTGCACTTACTACAGCCACTGTGTCTTTCAGCTTCTGAAGGATTGGTGGAGAGCCGCCTGCCCTCAGCACCCTCTCATTCTTACATGGTCGGTTCTTCCAAGGACAACATTCCTGATAAAGGACAGACAGTGGGTGAAAGATGGTACAGTCAGTGAAAGCCCCTGGTCCCACTCAGTTTCTCTGTAAGCTAGGTGCCTGTAATCCCAGCACTGTGGGAGGCTGTGGCAGGACGATCGATCACCATGTTCAAGCACAGCCTGGGCAATGTAGCAAGATCCCATCTCAGAAAAAAAGTTGGGCATGTGACTTAGTATGAAGCCCTGGCTCAGCTCCCACTGCTACAGGGATAAAAAAACTTCTCTGTATTTTCAGACATCGCTCTGAGTTCACCTTCCATCTGACCCCAGATCTAGAGCTCTTTAGCCAGCCACACCATCACCTTTCTGTATTTTTGCTTTGTGGACAGCAAGAAAATATGAAGGGTCAGGGAACACCTCGTGGGTGCTAAGCCCATCTTTGTGAACAAAGCCAAAGTCCCTGACCTCAGGGCAGTTTTAGAGGAAGTCAGTGGACCTAAAAGAAAACACATATAGCCAAGCATGATAGTATTGGCACTCGGGAGGCTGAGGCAGGAGGATCATCACGAGTTGAAAGCCAGCCTGGGCTACATAGTGAGACCCTATCTCCAACAAACAAAAATGTTGGTGCACAACCTAATGAACACATTAAAGCACAGACCTCTGTCAGGATGTGCAAGGGAATTAGGTCAAGATCCCTGTGGATCTTTGAGGCTCAAGTTGCTGATATGAAGGGATGTATTTGCACAGAAGCTACAGGCCTCCCTGCCTAGACTACATTGACTTCAGTAGGAACACATCTAATACAGTACAAACACCGACTCTGCACTCCTTAGGAAATGGCAAGAACAAGCCCATACACGTTCAGTACAGCACAACCCTTTGACTGTTGTCAATCTTAGGTGTATTAAATCTAAGGATGTGGAACTTGGGAATAGCCAGAGCTGACTACACATACCAATGCATTATTTATATGCATAATGATGTTAAATTACTTCCTTGGGGGGTACTGACAATCAAATGCAGGACCTCATTCTTGTCATGTTTTGAAATGACTTTCAAAAACTCTGATTCTGTTGTAAGTGAAATCCTAAAACATCTTCTTAAATCCCTAAAACAGCAGTGATTTTGAAATTGCTGCTCCAGGCCGGCAAGACAGCTTAGCAGACTAAGCGTCTGCCTTGGCAAGTGCAGGGACCAGTGCTGGGGAGGCTGAGAACAGGAGGCTCACTATGAGTCCACGCTGCATAGTGAGACCCTGTACCAAATACATATAAATAAATAAACTGTATATAGTTTTATTATTTATTTAATTTTGTATTTTTAGGAAAGGGTCGGCAGGGCATTCAGGGATCGCACTCCTAGTTATCTGCCCGTTTACAAGTCCCCAAGAGCTGGGTTTACAGGCACGAGCGGTCACACCCAGTCTCAATTGCCATCTCAGGGAACACCAGGGCCGGTATTTCGTTTTTTATTTTGACACAGGATCTCACCAGCTAGCTTTGAGCCTGTGACTCGCCCACCCTAGCCTCCTGAGGAGCCAAACAGCTGAGCAGCTGAGATTACGTACAGGCCTGGGCCACCATACTCGGCTTTTTGCTACTTCTTTCCACATCAACCCAGAAGCTCAAAGAAAAGAGCTTCTACGGAAGCTTCTGGTACCTGCTGCTATTCTGATACATGTTCCAGAGCAAATCATCCTGGCCTGTAAATTATTTAGCGCAGGAATGCTGAACAAAGTCTGTTTCCTCCCGACCTGCCCGTCCCTGCACTCTCCCCACTGCAGAAAACACTGACAGTGGAACCAGGAAATCATCAGCCCTCACGGTCCTTCAGCCTCCATTCGATCAAGCCAACCGAGATCCCTGACCGCACCTGAAGGATTCTCTGTGTCTTTCCTTCTCACTCTCCAGCTGTGTAGCTCAGGCTGGCCTCGAGCTCATAGCGACCCTCCTGCCTAGTCCTGCCTAGGACTGGGATGACAGATGTGTCACGTGGGCCACCAGGTTGTGCTGTCTGCTTTACAGCTCGGTCGCTCCCGGGACTGTCGAGCGGAGCTGGGTTATTCTCCCCCTGTGGGCACTGCACTCAGCACACTGGCTCCCGAGGACGCGGTGAGTGAGGTCATCCACACGACACCCGCGCTGAGCACCTAGCAGGGGCCACAGAAATCGCTGACCCTGATTCGGATCCGCGAGGGTGAAGCAGGACAGCCGTGCTCAATAAAAGTCCGCAGAAGCAAGGACGCCCCAGGTCACCGGGCTAGGGTCAGACGGCCAAGGTTAGGACCTGGACCGACACCCTGTTCGCACGAGTTCTCACTGTGCGGGGGATGCGACAGCAAGTGACACAACCGTGTTCCACAGCCCGGGATGCAGAGAGAGCTCGGGCACGTCCTGCTCCCCGGCGGCCCGAACAGGCTCCTGGGTCCCCGCAACCCTTCTCTGGGCTCACCCGCCGGGCCTGGGGACAAGGCGGTCCCCGACAGTGGGCGTCCCCCAGCCCCACCCATCCGTCCTGCCCGCCGGCGCCGCCCTGGGCCGCGCTCCCGCCCGCGCCGCAGCCCGGTCCCGAGTGAGGAAAGGCCGGGTCTCTCACGTGGCGTCCGCGTCCCCGAGTCTCGACCACCTGGCCCGCCGGGAATCCAAGCGCCCCCGCAGCTACTCCAGTTCGAACTCCAGCGCCAGCTTTTCCAGCCCTCCCGACGTGTCCACCAAGGCCACGCCCTCAGGAGTGCACATGCGCGGTCCTCAGATCCCGCCCTTGGCTTCCGGACTCGGAGTTGCGCGGAACTTCTGGAGCCGGGTTCTCCAACCGGAAGTCTATGGGAGGAGCCTGGTCTATGGGCGCCAGCGTGCCGGAAGTTGTTTCTAGGTGGATGCTTTGGTTGCTGCGGTCTGTTTGCAGTTTAGAAAGACTTAGGCGTGCTCACCCACGCTTCCCAAATTTCCCAGATGTCTGCGATTCCTGCGGAGGAGAGCGACCAGCTGCTGATCCGACCCCTGTAAGGGACCAGCGCACAGGGAGTGCGGCTGTGGGCGAGCCCGGCCTGGCTCGCGTCTTGTTCCCACATGCAGCTGGAGCCGAGCCGCTCGGGCCCCGGGGTTTGGTAAACTGGTCGGAAGGGGCTGCTCGGTTGAGCGGGATTTTGCTTTTCCTCGGTCTCAGATGGAGCCGTAAAAAAAAAAAAAAAAAAAAAAAAAGCTATTTCAGGCCTCTGGGCGCCTTCTATGAAAAGCATCGGGTGGCACCAATCCGGATCGGGCACACCGGGCCAGGCCAGGGAGTCGGCGGGCGAGTGGGGCAGCTGAATGTGGTTCTTATTCTCTCCGGGACCCAACCTGTGTCGAAATGGGAGGAAGTAAATGGGACTTGCTGTGGATTTCTACCTCCGCTGCTCAGAGTAAAAAAGGCGGGGAAGGGGAGACATTGGAGAGGAGGGAGTACAGAGGTGTTAACCAAAACATGATAACCTCCATCACCACTAAGGAGTCGGGTCCTGCGTGGGGATGGCCTTTCACCTCTTGGAAGGCTGCCTAGAAAAGGGAATGTAAACGTGAGGAATTTATTCTTGTAGATGAACCATTTGAATCCAAAGATGAGTTTTACTTTTAACTATTTTATGTATTTGGTACAGGATCTCACTACACAGGTTGGACTTGTAGTGATCCTTCTATCTCAGCCGCCCCAGAACTGGGATTACAGGCGTGCGCTACCACACCGTGTTTTGGTGGCCTGCATGGTGGACAGGACATGCGGTACTGGGGATCGAACCCAGGTCCTTGCACTTGCCAGGCACACACTTAAGAACTATCTCCCCAGCTCTTACTTAGCTTCATTTCGATTTTTTACTTTTATGATTATTTTTTTTCTTCTCCTTTCTTTCCTTTCCCCCCTCTTGTTCCTCTTATTTGAACATTTCACTACTAGATATTAACACCACGTTAGTGTGCATTCTTCAAAAGACAGAAAGTAAGCTGCACGTGATGGCTCACATCTGTTGATTCTAGCAGTCTAGGAGGCTGAAGCAGGAGGATGGCAAATTTCATCCCTACCTGGGCAATTTAGAGGTCCTGTTTCGAAATGAAATTTTTAAAAGCACTGAAGATGAAGCTCAGTGAGAAGGCCCCCAGGTTCAATATTCAGTATTGAAAAATAAATGAAAAAGTAGAAAATCTCTTCATTCAGTAAGACTTCTTGAGCACCCACAGGGGACACAGTCCGGTATCCTTGTGCCTAGTGTATACCTGTCCACTCCTGTATTCTGTAAACTCTGAGCAAGTATCTAGCCCTGCACCAGTCTCCAGGGCGACAGGAAAACAGAGAGCCCCTTTCATCAAGTCCATTGTTTTGAAAGCAGCATAGTCCAAACAAAAACTAGAAAGCTTGGGAAAAGTAGCAGATGATGGCTTTGGAGCCAAACTATTTGGCAGGACAGCACCCCAGAACCTGTTTCCTCATGCTGTGAGAAGTAGGAGCCACACAGGCCCAGGTGGGTGCTGGCTGTCCTAGGAGCACAGAAAAGCATGGCACCAAGTACCAGAAGAGTACAGAAAAAGGAATTTGGGTTTGCTTTTGGGGACAGCCTCATGTAGCCCAGGCTGGCCCCTAACTTGCAGTCTACCTGCCTTGGCCTCCAGAGTACTAAGATTAAAGTGCAGGACCACTCCTGATGGAAGAGAAATTCTTCACAGACTAAAGAGGACATCTCACGCATCCAGGGAAATCATGTGTGAGCTAAGTCCTAAAGGAGGCAGGAAGCTGGGTAAAGGGAGTAGAATGTATGAAAAAGTATCCACAGTCTCTGGCCAGTTTCTTTGTGGCTGACATGGGTGTGATGTGGTATTAGGGGCCGTGGTACATATTAAATATTTTGGGCTCTTTAGTTACAGGAAGCCAACTGAGGGCTTGAGCAAGGCTGAACTACAGTGGCAGTGCCACTTGAGGAAGCTCAGTCTTTGCCAGAGTATGGCAGAGAGTGAAAGTGTGGATTCCACAGGAGGACTTGAGATGGGCAAAACTAAAAATCCAAGTGCAGAAGAAAGTGACTGCCTTGGCATTTTATAACTGCTATGCTACTCTCTTGAGGGGCTGGTGTGGAACACAGGGCAGAGTAAGGTGATTTGTATTCCCTGCTTGGGCAGTTTCCAGAGTGCCGTGTCCCTCACAGGCCAGAGCAGCTGGGGAAGTCGCAGGGTTAGCGCCTGCCACTACTGCACAGAAACATCACAGGCCAGGCATGGTGGCATGCCTGTGATCCCAGCACTCGAGATTGATGCAGGAGGATCGATGCAAATTTGAACCTTGTAGCACCCCCTTCTCTAGCCTCCCCAGCTCTAGGTAACCACCTGTCTCTTTCCCTCTCCATCTCTCTTCACTGGAAGCATGCAGTATGTGGCATTTTGTGTCCAGCTTCCTTCACAATTGCCTCGAATTTCCACAGCTCAATTTGGGGGTTTTATTCATTGATAAGTGTCTTTTTATTTATTTTTGAAACAGGGTCTCTGCAGCTCAGGCTGAACTTGAGACTTACTTAGGAGCCCAGGCTGGTCTGAACTCTCTGCAGTCCTCCTACCTCAGCCTTCTGAGTTGCTGAAACTGGAAGCATGTGCCACCACAAATTGAAATCTCTTAAGGTTTACTCCATGTGGGGCCCCATGGCAGTGGTAGCCATGGCAGTGTCTCTTCCTGTGTGTATCTCCTGGTGTTGTAGTGTGCAACATAGTAACGGCGAATCCTTGTTATTGTTAGGCCAGTTTGGCTTGCAGGCAAGTACACAGTAGAAGAAGTAGGAAGGGGAAGCCTTCAGAAAGGTGACTTTTTTTTTTTTTTTTTTTTTTTTTTTTGGCGGAACCAAGGATTGAACTCAGGCCCTTGTGCTTGCCAGGGAAGCACTTATTCCTCTGAGCCACCTCCCTGGCCCCTGGAAGGTGACATTTTAAGGAGCCCACGTGGGTCTGCATCCTAGGACAGAGGCCTATGTACTGAGTTGGAGTCAGGAGTGCTGGGAGATGCCGAGGACAGGCTTGAGGGTTGGGTGTTTGTCCGAGCTCCACATGGCAAGCAGGGGCTGGGCTGCACGTAAAGTCTAAGAGGTCATCTGCAAGTAGGGGACTTGAGAATGAAGAGTGTGGCCCTGCGGAGCCCGAGGGCTGGAGCTAGGAAGAGCGGGAGGAGCTGAGGGTAAACAGGGAGGTGGAGCAGAGCTTAGTCAGAAGCCTCAGAGAAGTGTGGTGCACACTGCTCAAGGCTGGGAGAGGGACTGGCGTTCACAGTGTGAAAGGGAATTGAAAACTCAGCCACGGGAAGAGAAAATGCTTATGAAGGCTTAAAAAAAAAAAAAAAAACCAGCTTTGAAGTGGTGTCACTGTGTATTTAATGCCCACTATAAAAGTGCCCAGCATCCCACACAGCTGTCAGCTTACATCCTTAATACACCCTTGTGTGATCCTAGCATGGAAGATTGATGCCAGCCTCTGGCTGCTTTAGGTCTGACCTGCTTTCTCTCATACTATGAACAGCTGCGAGCTCCCTGAACTCCAGGGTCCACCATTTACCTTTTCCAGTGATCATAGTCTTCCTCCCTCTTTGTAATTCCATAAATGTTTTAAACAGATGCTGCCATCAGATGAGAAGCAATTTAAATTGTTTTTAAAAAAAAGTTCAGATTTATACGAATTGGTTTGGATTTTTTTTTAATCAACCTCTTTTCTTTCACTACTTACAGTGGCGCTGGGCAGGAAGTAGGACGATCATGCATTATCCTAGAATTCAAAGGAAGAAAAATAATGGTAATCATCACTACTGCCATCATCCTCAAACCCAAACCCTGGAGCATCCTGAGCCAGTCCTGTAGTGGGAGCAATTGATTGGCATTATACCTTCAGGTTAACAGTATGGTTCTGCCTGTGTTGAGTATTTGGTCTTTAGTGGTAGACAAGTTGTCTGCTTCACTCCCAGAAAAATACACCACAGGTAACCTGTGCTGCATAATATTAATGAGAGGAGCTTAGGCATTTCACAGACCATTAAGCCAACCACGAAGGTGGGTTGTTACTCCGTCAGCTAGAACTGAACTCCAGTTTCTTCAAAGTCCCTGGTTGATACTCACTGCTCTGACAGGAGAAGTGAAGGGAGAGATGCCTTCCTTTTCTTCGTGGTGCTGGGGGTGGAACCCAAGGCCCTGCTAGGCAAGTACTCTATGCTCAGCTTTCCCCAGCCCCTGGCAGGTTTCTAAGGCACACATTGAAAAGACAGCACCCCTCCACAGGTTCCTGAGGCTTCTGTCTCCCAGTGCTGAAGAAGGAGTTGTGTAAGGTCATCACCGGGATTACCCCCTGTGCAGTGAGTGCGTCTTCAGTGCCTGGCCCAAGCACTCGTCCAGATGCCTTGCCTGGGCAGGGAGGCCTGTACTTCTCATTCTTGGCTAAGCGGGAAGCCATGGTTTTAGTGGATCTGTGTATATGCTTTGGGAGTGTCATCTTTGACATTAGAAACCACCTTCTGATATCAAAGAGGTCCTCTATTTTTAGTACAACCACCAAACAGCTGGAAGGATGCCTTGTATTTTGCATTCTGTGAGTGTGAGCTTTTCTTTCCTCTTAGGTTTTTGCTTGCTTGTGTTTTGAGACAAGATCTTACCATGTACCTGAGCTGGCTTGAATTCACTGTGTAGCCCACACTGGCCTGAAACTTAGGCCAGTCCTCCTACCTCAGCCTCTGGATTAGTCAGGCACCACCGTGCCCAGCTTGAGCACCATTTTTAATTTGAAAGTTGGAATTATTACCATTACCTTCACACATTAGTAAGAATTGTATTCTCAGTGCTTCCATGTGAAATCCTTGATTACTCAAGTGGTAGATTAGTTCAGTTGCTTGCTGAATGAATTTCACTAAGCCATGTAGGAAACTGATTGTTTCTTCTCTTTTTTTAGCTGGACTGTGGGATCCACCCTGGACTGGAAGGAATGGATGCTCTTCCTTATATCGATTTGATTGACCCAGCCGAGATTGATCTCCTGTTAATTAGTCAGTAAGTTTGTTAATATTTTTTAAAGACTTACTGCTAAGATCATTCTGTGCCAGATTTTGGTCTTTGAAAAAAAAAATATATTTTCCACTAAGAAATATATGTGATGGAGTACACCTATAATGCCAGCACTCAGAAGGAGGCAGAAGCAAGAGGATGGAAGTGTGTTCAAGACAGTCCAGATCATGTAGCAAGACTGTCTCAAAAAAAAGAAAAGAAAAAAAATTAAAAAGAAACAGAATTCACATACCTAAATCTGCACAAACAGCCCATTTTGTCAGACTAGAAGTTTACCTATGTCTGCATGGAACTAAATGAGGAATAGGGAAGGCAATACTGTGTTCCTTGACCTGCTGACAAGTCTGAGACCAACAAAGCCCTTTCCAGAGCCAGGTGTGGTGGTACACATCTGTAATCCCAGTGCTCAGCAGGCTAAGACAGGAGGATCACTGCCAGCTCAACACCAGCCTGGGCTGTGCATTGAGTTCAGGACCATCCTGGACTATATAGTGATACCCTGTCTCAAAACAAAAGTTTAAAATGCTTTAACATACTTTACATATGCCAGGCGTGGTGACACATGGCTGTAATCCCAGCACACAAGAGGCTAAGGCAGGACAATCACTACAAGTTTGAAGCCAACCTGAGGCAAAGCAAAACACTATCTCGAAAAAAGTTTTTTCCTCTTTATACTTGAATTACAGACATCATTCCTTTCTCTGAACAAGTGTTCTTGGTCCTCTGAAAGTCCATTTATGTAACCTTTATATAGAAGTTCCTTCTGTTCATTGAGCAACTGTGTCATTGAAGCCCATGGCAAATGATACTTTTAAGAATCTCATTTCTGGGTCAGCTAGATAGCTCAGCAGACTAAGCCCCTGCTTAGGCAAGCACAGGAACCTGAGTTCAATCGCCCCCTCCCCCCACAGGCCATGCCTGAGCCACCACCAAGACCAGGCATGGTGGCACATGCCTGTAATCTCAGCACTGGGGAGGCTGAAAACAAGAGGATCACTGTGAGACCAAGCTGCGTAGCAAGACCTTGTACCCAATAAATAAATAGTCTCATTTCTGTGTTTCTTGAAGTTTCCACCTGGATCACTGTGGTGCTTTGCCCTGGTTCCTGCAGAAGACAAGCTTCAAAGGAAGGACATTTATGACCCACGCCACCAAAGCCATTTACAGATGGCTTCTGTCAGATTACGTCAAAGTCAGGTGGGTGGCCTCGCTGCTGCCTCTGCTGGAGGCACCCTGGTGCTCGCAAAACAGTATTTCATCTTCATTTACTTAAAAAGTGTTACTTAAAGTTGAGAAACTTTGAATTTACCAACTAGCCATGTAGTTACGCACACCAAACATTTTTTTTATTATAATCACAAAGTAAAAATGTAACAGAGGTTCTGAGTAGCACATTTCATATTCTGTAACTTATAGGACACTTTGATGCCTGTCACCTCCAGAGGCTGGGAGATCGTTCTCTTACCTCTGCTGTGTTTTACAGCAATATCTCAGCAGACGACATGCTCTACACCGAGACCGATTTGGAGGAGAGCATGGACAAAATTGAGACAATCAACTTTCACGAAGTGAAGGAGGTGGCCGGGATCAAGTTCTGGTGTTACCACGCCGGCCACGTACTGGGGGCCGCCATGTTCATGATCGAGATCGCTGGCGTGAAGGTGCGTTTCTGCCCAGGCCTCTGTCATCCCAGCACTCGGAAGGCCAAGGCAGGTGCTGCCAAAGTTGTGGCCCAGCCTGAGCAACTTGGAGAGACCCTGTCTCAAAAAGTGAGCCGGAAATAGCACAAGTGCAGGTCTAAATTCTCATTCAAAATTGGACACGAGCCCTACGTTCCCTCCTTGTGAACCATGCCCCCATTCCCCTGGGGAGCCCTTTCTGCTCAGCACATCCTGCTGGCTGGCTCAGAGCACTGCCCAGGTATCCTCCCAGGTATTCTAGGTAGTCTCATTTGACTTGGAGTGATTGAAATATGGTGATTCAGGGATCTAAGGATTTGTGATCTAACTGAATCACATATCCTGATTTAGACAGACGTTGCCTGGTGCTTGAATCTCAGCAGGCTATATTTTTAAATTGAGTTTTGCTTTTAGAGTTCACAAAATTAAAAAAGTCACTAGCAACATGATCTCCCTCAAATCCTAACTCCCCAGCTGTATCATTTCACAGCTTTTGTACACAGGTGATTTTTCAAGACAGGAGGACCGGCACCTCATGGCAGCTGAAATCCCTAATGTCAAGCCCGATATTCTGATAATTGTAAGTAGAAACATGCTGTACTATAGTTGGTCTAATGCAAACAGAGTTGTTTCTTTTTTTTTTTTTTTTTGGTAGAACCAGGGATTGAACTCAGGCCCTTGTGCTTGCCAGGTAAGCACTTATTCTACTGAGCCATCTCCTCGACCCTAGCAGAGTTGTTTCTTATGGAAAGAATCAGAACCTTGCATTCACTGCATTGTTGCATGTGAGCTTCAGGGTTTTGTTTGTACAAGAGTTGATGTTTGGGGCTGCTCTCCGCCACATCCCCGAGTCCTTCAGGTCCTGTTTTGACAGCTTTCTGGATCCCCAACATCAGGCCAGCTCGGGCCAAGCAGTTTCAAGCCAGGGCTGACCCTTGAAACCCCTGCACAGCTTGCTTATGCGAGCTACCCCAGACTGGTCAGAGAGTATCTTTAAGGCTGAGAGACACAGTGTCCCTATCCCTGTACCATGCTGACTGTCCTGTGTCTTTGCACACACTGCTTGTCACTCTCTTAGTATGTGTTCCCGCTACACAGGTTGTAGGTCCTTTGGAAGCAAGGATGTGAAATGGGGTGAGGGTACAAATCAAAGCTGTGTGATGACAGTGGCATCTGGGGACAGGAGAGACCTGGGCTTGTGAGGTGCATGGATGTCCTGAACACCAAATGCATTTGGCTTGGGGTGAAAGCACAACGTCTCCCCCATGTCTCCTGTAGTCCCACCCCCGGGGGAAGGCCCAGTATCTCACCAGGCAGAGTTGTTTCCATTGATTGTGCATGGCACATGCAGCATGGAGACCAGCTTAACTTAAGATTTACCTTGGACTCTCAAAGCCAGCCAGTGTGTGCATGATAGTAGGCATTTCAGAGCAGCGCCTCTTGACCATCGGTCTGTATCTATATTGCTGGGATGCTGACTAGGGTACCCCATCTGGTAAGGTGAGGTGCCTGCAGACCTTTGGGCTGAAAGCAAACCAGAGGCCTACGTGACAGCCAGGTATGCCAGCATAGGCCTGTAGCCTAGCAGAGCAGAACTTTCTTGGTGACAGAAGGTTCATTTCTATGAGCGCATGGACTTCTTTCCTGGTTCCATTTCCTAAGATCTGGATCCGACATCTCATTCGCTCTCCTTTCTGGTGACTCTTGAGGCAGGGTGTGTACCGCTAAGCAGTGCATAAAGCAAGGAAATTAGTGCCTCACCACCTGTCACCAGGGCACACTTCTGAACTCTCAGAGCTCCTGTCCCAGTGTCATGTGTCTGCTCTTGATTTAGGAATCAACCTACGGGACCCACATCCATGAGAAGCGCGAGGAGCGCGAGGCGAGGTTCTGCAACACTGTGCACGACATCGTCAACAGGGGCGGCCGGGGCCTCATCCCCGTCTTCGCGCTTGGAAGGGCTCAGGAGCTGCTCTTGATTCTAGGTGCGCATCTCCTTTGCACCGGGGAGAAGTCAGAGCGCATGCATTGCCAGGAGTGGAGGGGCCTTGGCTGTCACCTGCCTCTTTGGCCTTCAGGCCTTCACTGAAAGGTGGGGTTTGGTGCCAAGAGCCTTACATGTCTGGCTGTGAGGAAAGAGCTAGAAATGACGGCTCCCACCAAGGACAAGCACTATTACCCCCATTACATGAGAAGGGAAGCGAGGAACCTGGATGGGATGATCTAAGGCAGAGCAAATCCGGGAGAAGGCAGGTTTTCTAGAAGCCATGTTTTCTGAATCTGAATCCATCCAGTGTTTTTCCTTTTGAAATAGGGTTTTGCTGTGCAGTTTAGGCTGGCCTTGAACTCATTGTGTAGTCCAAGCTGTCCTCAAACTCACAGCCATCCTCTTGCCTCAACCTCTAGAGCAATCTACTTTCTGTTTGGTCTTTTTTTTTTTAAAGGTTTTTTTTTTTTGAGGCAGGGTCTCACCATATAGTGCAGACTAGCCTCAAACTCTCAGCAGTCTTACCTCAGCCTTCCAAGTGCTGGGACCACAGATACACCCCCATGCCTAGCTGTGGTCTTTTCTAACTATAAGTCCTCTTATTCCTTAGGAGTCTAGTAATGTTCAAGCACAGGAGGTTAGGAAGGTAGACAGTCTCCCTAAACTGCTCAGGCTGACCTTGAGCCTGCCTCAGCCTCCCACAGCGCTGGGATTACAGCCCGCACTGCCACACTCAGTGACGCTTTCGTCTGAATGAATAGCTAAAACTTTAATGAGGAGTGTCACTTCTCAGCTGGGCTCCTTGCTCCCTGTGACCGGCCTGGCTTCTCACGCAACCCCTCCAGATGAGTACTGGCAGAATCACCCAGAGCTGCACGACATCCCCATCTACTACGCGTCGTCATTGGCCAAGAAGTGCATGGCAGTGTACCAGACCTACGTCAATGCCATGAACGACAAGATTCGGAAGCAGATCAATATCAACAACCCCTTTGTGTTCAAGCACATCAGCAACCTGAAGGTGAGGCAGCCGGAAGGCCAGGTGGTGACGAAGGCGTAGGGTGGGAGCAGGACCTTGTGCTCCATGTTGCCCCGGCCCGCACTTGCTCTGGCCCCAGCTAATTCTGCTGCTGCTTCAAGTCTGCGCATGGTGTGATTCACAGGCGCTAATGCTGCCTCTCTGCCAGGGATAAAAGGAAAATATCTTGGGTTGTGTGTTGGGCTTCTCCACTCTGGTTCCAACCTAATCGTGATCGATGAACTCTAAACTCCGTAGGTGAAAGTTTCTGTGTTCACTTTTCAGGAGCTTTCAGCAAAGTCTGTGTTAAATGCACTACAAATACATTGTTTCTTACATTGATAGTTTAATTAGAATGAAATCAACGTCTAAAATAATGTAAGTTATAAATAAGCTTCCAGTTGTATATAGCCATGCTCTGTAAGGCTGCTTTTTAAGGCAATTGCGTAAGAATCAGAGCCAAATTTTCCATGAAACCGTATTAAACCTTTGAATAGATTTGCAGGCATGTTGGAAATACTCAGGAAGTTCACAGAGTCTTTGAGGGTCTGGGGGCTTACAGGGTTCTGACTTAGGGGTGGTAGAAACCCATTTGACCTGAGTTTCTGCCTGCCAAGGTACTGGTCCTAGTGGCCCTTTAGCTACATTACAGAATATGTCTTTGTTGTGTGTGTGTGTGTGTGTGTGTGTGTGTGTGTGTGTGTGTGTGTGTGTGTGTATGAGTATGAGTATTTTGTTTTTCTTGGAAATAAATCTCACTTTGTGGTCCAGGCTGGCCTTGAACTCACAGGCTGGTCTTGGATTTGCAGCGAGACTCCTGCTGCAGCCTCCTGAGTGCTGGGATTGCAGGTTGTACACCACCATACCTGGCTGCACGTAGGAGTTTTGAAGATGAGTGTAAACTGGTCTGGGTTACTTCAGTGTCCCATCATTCCAGCCTTAGGAGCTTGGCTATTGAGATACTGTGTCTGCCAGTTCTGTGAGGTTGCTTGGGAAGCTACATAAATCTTAGAGCTCTTGGTCATTCTGTCAAAGTGAAGAACGCTTGGGTGAGCCTAGCATCTAGTGTGTACTCCTGTGTCTGTCCCCAGAGCATGGACCACTTCGATGACATCGGCCCCAGTGTGGTGATGGCCTCCCCAGGCATGATGCAGAGTGGCCTTTCCCGTGAGCTGTTTGAGAGCTGGTGCACCGACAAGAGGAACGGTGTCATCATAGCGGGCTACTGTGTGGAGGGGACCCTGGCCAAGGTCAGTCGGAGCTGCGGTGCCCCTGGGACTCCCCAGCCAGGTGGCACATGAGTGACCAGGTTCCTGTCGTGACATATGAGGACAAAGATGGCTGATAGGAATGATGAGATGCTCAGGATGTATTGGAGTATTTCAGATTTTTAGATTAGTGAACCACAACTTGTAATATATTCCACTTTATTCTATTTTTATTTTGATAGTATGCAGTTCAGGCTGGCCTGGAACTCACTGTGCTTGCTAGGGCAGTGCTTATTCCACTGAGCCATTTCCCCGTGGAACTCACTGTGTAGCTAAGCTGGCCTTGAACTTCTGACAGTCCTTCTGCCTCAGCCTCCTGAGTGCTGGGATGGCAGGTGTGTGCCAGCACCCTTGGCCTGAGTTCAAACAGCTATAGAATATGCCTTGATTGACTTGTATTTCTAGTGGTATGAAATGGCTCATGCCAGCAGTTAGGGTACAGATATTTTAGGAAAAAACTCTACAGTTCTGAGAGATAATATAAAGATGCCTAAGCATCATATTCTCATCGTCTTACCGATAGCGTATTTATTTATTGGTTCTTCATGTATTTATTTTCAGTCTTGAAGTGCCAGGGATGGAACCCAGGGCCTTGCTCTGGCTAGCCAGTATTCTAGTACTGAGCTACACCCCAGCCCCATTCTTAGTTTCATTTTGAGACAAGGTCTCGCCTAGTGGCCCAGGCTGGTCTCAAAGTTTGGGAACCTCCTGCCTCAGCCTCTCGCATAGCTGAGCTACAGGCAAGCACCACTGGACCCAGCAATGTCTATTGTATTTTTTAAAATACAAGTAATTGCTCATTGTGTACATTTTCATTACTATACTTTATTTTACCATCATTTAAAGAGCGTGTTAGGAAACAGATTTCCAGAATGGGGGCAGATCCTGCTGTGTGGCACGCAGGTTGCACAGCAGAGGTGCAGGGGGCTACTGGGGCTTCCTGCCGTGGAGCTGCGTGTGTACTGGCAGTGGCCACACCCATTTTGCTCAGGTGTGAGCTTTAACATAAGTGTTTGGGCTGTGTGAAAACAGGACAGCGAACCTCTGCTTTTCTAATTGGACAGTTTGCTTTGTCTTCTTGTACTTGTTTTTAACAGCATATCATGTCTGAGCCTGAGGAAATCGCCACCATGTCTGGACAGAAGTTGCCACTGAAAATGTCTGTTGACTACATTTCTTTCTCTGCTCACACAGATTATCAGCAAACCAGTGAATTTATCCGAGCTCTGAAACCGCCCCATGTGGTGAGTCTGTGGCCTTGGTTCAGGGGATCCAGGGAGGAAGTGGACCCCAAAACCCATGCAGCAGAGCTCTGTGCAGGCAGCTTGGACCTTGGGCTTCGCTGTGCCCTGCCTGGCTCCACACAGCTGAGCGGGCTGCTCCATCCTCCTCTTCCTCTTGGCCCTGACTCCTCATCCCCACCAGCCCCAAGGTTCTTGCTGTCTTCAGCTGCCTCCCCTGTAACGTGCAACCTGGCTAAGGGTGACTGAGGTTAACGTCCCCGCCCCACTGACCTGGTGCAGCCGGGCAAGTCGCCCCTCTGACCCTGTGGGGAAGAGACTGCAGCCCTCATGGTGCCTGGCCTTGTCAGTGGTTGACAGTAACACTAACCTATACAAGGAGAGGAGTCAGTCATAGAAAAAGGCAGGATTTAAGTGGATAGGAGGCATATCCCTCAGACATGCTTCTGTTTTTAAGTTTTGTGGGACTCTCAAGGCAGGGCTGTGGTCAGAGTGGAACAAGGAAGCTGTACTGCTGACTGGGAGGACGCTGGAACTTGTATCCACAGAAAATACAGGAGCTTCTCTTTCAGAAAGTATTGAAAAGTACTTTAGAGAAAATGGCCTTTCATTTTTGTTTGTTGTTTGAAAATATTTTTATTATGGTAAAAGTCTACATAACTTAAAAAATTTGCAGCATTTTTAGGAGTGGCTGTGACTCAGTGGCATTGGCTCCATTCGGTGTTCCTAGCACTCCACAGAAAAACTCACTGAGCACTTACCAGGTCCCAGATCCTACAGCCTGGTCCCACTAGGCCACTCAGTTCCTGCGCCCATTCATACTGTCCTGTCACGTTAGAGGGTCGGACGCCCTGGTCTGGTGGAAGGCTCACTCTTGTCACAGGCTGGGCCAGGATTCCTGCCTCTAGCCAAGAATAGCTGCCACAGGGAGCACTGTGGGCCCATTGTGGTCCTGGGACCTGGGCCTCCTTTACCTTCTACTTAGCGTGAGTGCTGACTCTTATTCGCCACTAGGAGTTGTACCCAGGGTCTTCATGCTGACCTATGCTCCTAGCCCAACTTTTTTTTCAACCGGGGATTGTACTCAGGCCCTGGCACCTGCTAGGGAAGTGCTTATTTCACTGAGCCATCTCCCTGGCCCCCTGTCTTATTTTTTTATTTTGAGACAGATTCTCTTAAAGTTGCCTGGGCTCAAACTTAGGATCCTCATGCCCCAGCCTTCTGCCCCGCCACACCTGGCACACCAGGGTCTTTTTAAAGCCAAAGATAATGAGGAAATCTATATAATTCTAATTGGTGGGAGGTCATTAAAAAGTAACAAAATTTCACGACTGCAAGTACCTTCTTCCTTCATGAATTTAGCTAGAAGGGCAATAAAGGCCAGCACTCGTCTGAATGAGTGCATCTCCCTGTGCTCCTCTGTGCAGATTTTAGTCCATGGGGAGCAGAATGAGATGGCCAGGCTGAAAGCAGCGCTGATCCGGGAGTACGAAGACAACGATGAGGTCCACATAGAGGTGCACAACCCTCGGAACACAGAGGCCGTGACCTTAAACTTCAGGGGAGAGAAACTGGCCAAGGTAGAGGGTGACAGTCACTGCCCTGGGCAGCCATGGTGTTTTTCTCTTTAGTGGAGATTCTTTTATTATTTTTATTTTGAGACAGGGTCTTGCTGTGTAGCCCAGGCCTTGGACTTGTGCAATCCTCCTGCCTGATCCTGAGTGCTGGGGTGATAGGCATACACGACCACACACAGTTTAAAGCAGACTTTCAAACGATTTATCCGAGTTTTAGCTATCAGGCCCTATTCTCTTACTATATGACAAGCAGACATGAAACAGCGAATTCATGACTGTGCTTTCTTACAATTGGTCAAGGGAGGAAACAAGTTAGCACAGCTTAGCCTTTGTTGCCAGAGAAATGATGTTTATGCTTGAGCCGCCAGCCCATGCCACCGTGCCACCTGGACGAGAGCCTCAGCCTGGCTGCTCTGCGCTTTCCTGGAAAGGGGAGAGTGTTGTCCGCATCCTCTTGAGTTCATTCGTTTGTGCTAGGGCCAGCTCGGTTTTAAGAGCAGGTTTCTGCCGAGAGTGGTGGCATATGCCTGTGACCCCAGCACTCCAGGAGGCTGAAGCAGGAGGAAAGTTGGAGCCCAGCCTGCCAAATCCTGTCTCAGAATGAAAAATCAGCCAAGCTCTGGGAATGTAACTCAGGAGTAAGGCACTTGGGTCCATTCCCAGTACTGCAAAAACTAAAAGTAACATTTTGCATTTTTCATGATTAAGTTCTTGTGCTGTTCAGTTATAATGTTTGGTAATCACCATTTTACTTGTGTTTGTTTCTCAATAGGTCATGGGTTTTTTAGCAGACAAAAAGCCAGAACAAGGCCAGCGGGTCTCAGGAATTCTTGTTAAAAGAAACTTTAACTATCACATACTTTCGCCTTGTGACCTGTCCAGTAAGTACACTCTGCACTGTCAAAGCCAGATTTTAGCTTTGGAGGAAATTATGGAAATTCCCCTTAATCTGTCAGCCAAAATTTAAGTAACAGCCCCATAATAAAGAAATTGGGGGCTGGGGATATAGTTCAGCAGCATAAACGCCTGCCTGACAAGCACAAGGTCTTGAGTTCGATCCCTGATACTGCCAAAAATAAAAAAAATAAAAATCTAAAGTAATCTAAGTAGCTTCACAGGAAAGCAAGCTCTCCTCAACTGAGACAGAAAATTATTTGCACAGTCACGTGTATTCTTACTGTAGAACAAATTCTTTCTAAGACAGGTAAGCACTCTGGCTGGGCCTGGGCCACCCTGGTACCTGCCTTCCCAACACAGAAGGGCGGTTTTATTTTCTGAAGTAACCAGCCTTCCAGAGAAACATTTGGTTTCCCAAGACTATAGTTTGCGGACTTTGTTTTGGGCTGCTGCAGACCAAGCCAGGCCCTTCGTGGCCCCTAATCTCCTGTAGCTTGCTGAGGCTGCCTGCTGTTTACTGTCCCTAAGGAGTGCTCAAGAATGGGTCATCAGCCAGGCGTGGTGTCGTCCCTGAACTGAGAGGCCGAGGCGGGAGCAACTCCGTGAGGTCAAGGCCAGTCGGAGCTGCGTAGTGGACTTGTCTCAGAAAAGAAAACAGAACAGGAGATAAAATCTTTCATAATTTTTTAATAGTTTAATTGACCAGTATGTTTGGGTTTTTTGGGCATCCATGTTAGTGAGCAACCTCTCCCCACCATCATGGAATTTATTCATCTGTTTGTGTTGTTTCCTTTTGTTATTAAGTGATGGCCTATTAATTTTACAAAATACTGGGTTTCAGCATACATAACACATTAATTTTTTTAATTTTTATTTATTTTTAGTCTTTTATTTATTTGGTACAGAGTCTCACTACACAGCTCGGACTTAGTGATCCTTGTGTCTCAGCCTCCCCAACACTGGTATTACAGTTGTGTGTCACCACACCCAGGTCAGGTGGCCAACTCCATGCAGGGCCGACACAAAGTGTGGTACTAGAGATGAAACCCAGGTCCTTGCGCTTGCCAGGCAGGTGCTTAGACCACTGAGCTAGCTCCCCAGCCCACGACATACATTCGAGAATATCCATCTCCTCTGTTTTCCTTAAAAGGGAAAACTGTAAAGCCATGGAATTTCTTTGCAAAAGAAATAATATAAACCATGTAGCCAAAGACACATGTGTAAGATGGAAATTTGTAAAGAGCTGGAGATGTTTCAGTGTATAAATTATTTTTCTCAAAGTTTATAAGCATTTCTGGGTGAGGCCCGCGCCTCTGACTTCTCATTCCCCCTGCGTGGATGGCGTCCTCCCCACGCACACGCTGCGCTCTGGCTTGGTGTTTGCTGATGGTGCTGGATTTGGGAGCTGAACTGCAGCAGAATTTAGGCACAGGCAGCACGGGCGCCTGGCTTGGAGGCACTGGGCCCTTGGTGAAAGCTGCTCAGGAGCCGCCAGGCAAGAAATTCCAGTGCTAACCAGGGTCTCCCGTGGTGACACTTGGACAGATGAGGGTGTTTCCCTGCTAACTAGGGCGGGGAATCAGGAGCCACAGGTGCTACTTACTGGCTCTCCAGAAACCATATTTGTTCACATACCTGTTTTTTTAATCTCTGCCCTGTGTTTGCAAACTGTGTTACAAGGGGCTGGTATTGTCTCTCACTGTCTCTAGACTACACCGACCTGGCCATGAGCACCGTGAAGCAGACGCAAGCCATCCCCTACAGTGGGCCCTTCAACCTGCTGTCCTACCAGCTGCAGAAACTGACTGGTGTGTGCATGGGCTCCCACCTGCTCCTTCCTGTCAGCAAGAGCCTTCCGTGTCTAGGACAGGCTCTGCCTGGGTCTCTGTAATGTTCTCAGCTCTGTGCTTCATGTGGTTGCCTTTAGGAGAAAACAGGCTCACATGACTTAAAATCCCATGATACCCCTTATTGTAAAATTACAAAAATATCAGTAGTCTGCTCTTTGAGTATAAAATCTACTTTTGTTATTCTACTTAAAATTGTTTTACCTATTTGTTTCTTTGATCAATAGCAGTCTGTAGGGGCCCGGGAGATGGCTCAGTGGAATAAACATTTCCCTGGCAAGCGCAAGAGCCTGAGTTCAATCCCCGGTTCCACCAAAAAAAAAAACCAGTCTGTAGAGCAGGTTTTATTTATTTTTATGTTTTTGATGTATGTATTTGGTACAGGGTCTTACTAAGCAGCTCTGACTCATAGTGATCCTCCTGTTTTCAGCCTCCCCAGCACTGGGATTACAGCTGTGTACCACCATGCCCAGACTCATGCAGTACAGGGGATTCAACCCCAGAACCTGTGCTTGTTTAAGCAGATGCTTGGTTCACTGAGCTAGTGTGTGGGCTCTTGTGTTTTTTAAAACAAATTTTCTTAAGTACTCAAGGCCATTTGCCACACGCCATTAAGAGAGTAAACCCATCTGGGTGGGGTACAGTGCTACACACCTATAATCCCAGTACTGGGAGGCTGAGGCAGGAGGATCACTGCAGGTTCAAGTACAGCCAAGGCTACATAGACGACCTTGTCTCAAAACAAAAAAAAGGCAAGCCTATTCCATTTGCTTTCACCATTTTAATAAAGATCTTTGTGTATTAACATAATGAGGCTAATGATTAAAAGCTTGTACTCTTTCTAATTAAGGAAGAACACTCCAGGTTTAAATGTGCTTCATTGGTATGCTCTCCTTAATTCATAAAGTATGGCCAGTTAGGGAAAGAAACCCATTGAAGGGAAACCCTTGTTTACCCTCATGAGGGTTTCAGATTATACCATTAACAAGCTCATAAAGTAAGTCAGAGTGACCAAAGGGCAGCAGGGCCGGAAAAGGTGGACCTTTCAAACTAGAATTCCCCAGTGCCATGATTCAACTTGGGAAATCAGCAGAGGTGAGGAGCTAGCAGTAGTTGGATCTCATTACATGCTGGAGGGAAGCCTCTGACAGATATCTGAACACCCAGTAAGCACTGCGGACTTCCGCAGCGCTCCATTCAGGCCCTTCTGCGACTCCTCACTGGCATGTTTCAGTTGGCAGAAGTGGTAACTTAAGATGTGCTACTGTTGAAGCTGTTGGTGCAGTGTGTTACTAACCTTCCCACTGTGGAGCTGTCTGTCTTCAGCTTTCTCTAAGCAAATTAAAAACTGCCTCTGAAAGACTGTAAGAAAGTGATATACATCTTATAACTTTTTGTTATTCAGGTGATGTAGAAGAATTAGAAATTCAAGAAAAACCTGCTCTGAAAGTGTTCAAAAATATTACTATAATACAGGAACCCGGCATGGTAATACTAGAGGTAAGATAAAGCCATTTACCTAACTGGGGAGAAAGGAAGAGTTACACACAGAGCCTGCCTGCCAGCCGGGTGCAGTGGTGCACATCTGTGATCCCAGTACTTGGAGGCCGAGGCAGGATTGAGGCCAGTCTGCTATAGAATAAGACCTTGTCTTAAAAATACAGATTCAAAAATGGTGTGTCAGGTCTAGTCCCACCACAGTTCTGGGGTTTAAGCCTAAAGTTGACTGAGGATGACTGAAAAATGGGAAAAAATTGTTAAAAGGAGCAGCTGTGTGGTGTGAAGCTGCAGTGATGAGAGCAGACGAGAATTCTACCACTCAACCACCAGTGCTAGCCTGCAGTGATAACAAGGGCCACTATTCCACTCCTCTGAGCTCTTTCTGCTCAGTCTTAGTAGAGAATGAATTTGCACTTCTAGAGCTAAAATGTGAACAGAGAGTTAGTTTTGAGGGCATGCCTGTGCTGGTGCCAGTGCTCTGGAGGAGGCAACGGGTAGGCACTCATTCCCGCAGGGTGTGGTTTCTTGTACCCCAGGTGGAGGCATGAGTGTTGGGGTACTAGGCTCCTGAAGAATAGTGGGGATCTGGGCTTTGAGAAGCGAAAGGAAATATTCAAAAGGTGCAGTGAACTGGGGAAGTAGCAGTCCAAGCACCTGCCTGGCAAGCTCAAGGACCCAAGTTCAATCCCAGTACCACATGCTGTGCCAGCCCAAAACCAGGCATAGTGGTGCACACCTGTAATCCCAGTGCTAGAGAGGCTGAGACAGGAGAAAAACCACAAGTTCAAGCTGCCTAGTGAGACCCTGTACCAAATAAATAAAAGATTAAGATAAAAAATTACAAAAAAGTAAGAGATGCAGGGTATAGTTCAGTAAGGTGCAAGGCCCAGACCTCTGCCACCAAGTAAGTGGGTGGAAGGACGAATGGACAGGTGGAAGGAAGGGGTCAGTGGCCCTCCTGCCCTTTTGATGGTAGTACTGATGAAGTCATTAGGAATTTGAGTCTGAGTCCAGTGTCAACAGTTTTCTAGTCCAAGCTACTTTTGATTTGGTTTTCACATTTATAAAATGGGGTATTTAGTACTGTTCTTTGGAGAATTAAATTGTAATGCACATAAAATCCTTTGCTACAAAGGAAGACCTTAGTGTACCTATTTTTGTGACTAAAAGGAACCCAGAGGCGTCTAGAGTCACTGCTTATTCCAGGAGGCGGCAGTCAGCAGCAAAGCCGACACCACACCTGGCCCAGGCTGGAGGCGGGGACCCCCACTCTGCCACCCTAACCAAGCCCCTTCCTCTGCAGTGGCTGGCGAACCCGTCCAATGACATGTACGCGGACACCGTGACCACCGTCATCCTCGAGGTGCAGTCCAACCCGAAAATACGCAAAAGTACGCTGCGCTTGCCCTTCTCCCTTGCCTGTGCACCGAAACGCGACGGTCCTACATGACAGCTGTTTGTTTTTATTTCTGTGTAGTCTGTGTGTATTTTCTATGCGTGTATGCACAGAATGAGGGTATTGCTAGTCCTTCCTTCATACTGTGAAGCTCTGGCTACCACCACTGTTGCTCACGGCCCCCGAGAGACACGTGCGGGCCCAGATGAGGCTGGTGGCAGTGTGCTGGGTGCACGACAAAGCTGTGGGTCCAGCGTAAGCAGAAGTGTTCAGATGCTGTGGCATTGGTCAGCTGGTCAGAAATTTTCACATTTAATACAGCTCTGACTAGGAAGGCTTCTAGCTACCCAACAATCTTCAGCTGAAAAAGCCCCAAAGCACTAGGGAAAATGTCTTGTGTTTTGTTTTGTTGTTGTTATTGTTTTACAGCTTAATATTGTACATTCAGGCTGGGCATGGTGACACATTCCAGAAGATCATTGGGTACACAAGACCAGCCTGGGCCACAAAGGGAGAGCTCAAGGGCAGCCTGAGCTGCATAGGGAGACCCTGTCTCAAAAAGACAGTAATAATATTGTACATTTAATATGTCTTCTATATTCTTTTTCTTTTTGGTTTTTTGAAGTCTCACTATGTAGTCCAGGCTGACTTTGAACTCAGGATGATCCTCTTACCTCAGCCTCCTGAGTGCTGGGGTAACAGCTGTGTGCCATGCCCAGCATAATATGCTTCTTTTTGGTGGGGTGTATGACCCTGGTCACAAATAGAGGGCTGGCTGGAGCTGAGTGTAGAATGAGCCCCTAACTGCCTGGGTCTTCAGTCCCAAGTCTGGAAACAGCTCATGTGCACATCTGAGGATGGCTTTGACCAGTAGTGTCAGTTCTTGTGTCCTTTCTCCAAAGACACAAAGCTGGGTGTGGTGGCATGTACCTGACATCCAGCCCTTGAGCAGCTGAGGCCAAAGAATCACTGCGAGTTCAAGACTGGTCTGGGCTACATACAGAGGCTCTGTTTTAAAAAGAAAACAGTGCTGTTTCAGGGTTTTTAGTAAGATTGTGGAGTAAAGCCTTCAGAGGTAGGTGCATGGGACATGCGCCATTGTGTCCCATCACCTGGGACACTGGACTCTGCCCTTCTCTGCAGGCGCAGCTCCGAAGGTGGCCAAGAAGCTGGAGACACACGTGTACAGCAAGCGCCTGGAGACCATGCTGCAGTGAGTGCCACCTGCCCTTTCTGTTCCCTCACACAGGGCTCTGCTGAGTCACTGAGCTGCCTGGGCTGGGCTTGAAGTCTCCATTTTTCTGCCTCAGCCTCCTCAGTGCTGGGATCACAGGCATGTGCCTCCATTTCTGGTGGGCATCTGGTTCCATCAGGAGAAAGCTGCCTGCAAGGACAGTGGCCCCCAGTGGCCTGTACAGTTCTGGCCATAGTCACCAGGAGTCCTGTGCCTGGAAAACCCTTTGCATGTATGCTTCTGAGACATGAATTCTTCCAGAACGAGCTCTCATTGAGCCCTGCGCACAGGAAGTCTGTGCCTACTAGCAAGACCTCAGTACTGCGAAGTACAGTGCTAAGTCGTCCCCCCCCCCCAGTTCTCAGTGGGCGAGTGCAGTGTCTGGAGGAAATCGTGGAGTGGGTCCCCCAGAGCCCTGGGGCCCAGGCTGCAGCTCCTCCCAAGGAGCACCAAACCACATTCCATCCCTTTTCAGATTTTGAGACAATCTCACTGTACTGCACCAGTGAGACTCCAGTTTCCAACCTCCTACCCCCACCTCAGCCTGCTGAGTGCTGGGAATTATGGGCACTCCCTGCCACACCCAGGCCAGTACTTGAGAGACTGAGACAGGAGGATTGGAAGTCCCAGCCCAGCCTGGGCACCTTAGTGACTCACTATGTGAGTGGTGGGTAATGCAGCAAGTGGCCCTGGGCTGGGATTTCTTTCCACTTGGTGCTGGAGAGGCAGGATTGACGCATCTTGGCTCCCTACAGGGACATATTTGGAGAAGACTGCGTGAGCATGAAAGATGGCTCTGTCAGTGTCACTGTGGACGGGAAGACTGCCAATGTGAATTTGGAGACACGGGTATGTGCTGTGATGGGCTGGGAGCACTGGAAATGACTCGGGACACAGACAGCCCCTGACCCAAGTCTAGCCCTTCACTGCGCCTCCTCACCTGGGTGTGTTACATGCAAAGGCGCCCAAGTGCCCTGCCCATCACCAAAGGGCACCTGGTTCCCCAGTGAGTGACCCCTCACAAGCCAAGCCCACAGGGTCCAGACCCTGGCTTCTGGGTGAGGCCCACTCCTGGCTCCCAAAGCCAGATCTTGCAGCAGGATTTCAGGAGCTGAGTATGTGCCCCAAAGAGCCACAGACTAGCGCTCTCACTGCAGCTGAGGCTGGCCTGCTGTGGCGCCCACCCTTGATCCCAGCACTCTGGGAACCTCTGCCAGTTCCAGGCCATCCTGAGCTACACAGTGAGATTGTCTCAAAGCACCCCCACAAAGAAAATATCAAAAGGGAGGCTGTGAAGCAGACACTAGGCTTCCTGTCCGTCGTGCAGGCCCCTATCCCTGATCCCGGCCCTCAAAATGTTGGAGGATTCCAGGCCCCTGACCCCCACTTTCACAGGGAGGCCAGGCCAGGGCACTACTACTGTCCAGTGCTGAATCCCCAGGGTCCACAACCCCCCAACTAACGTGACATCACAGCGACACTGCACTGCCTTGCAGAGTGTGGAGTGTGAGGAGGGCAGCGAGGATGACGAGTCACTCCGGGAGATGGTAGAGCTGGCGGCACAGAGGCTGTATGACGCACTCACACCAGTGCACTGAGCCTGGGCACAGACCCAGGCCTCACCCCAGAGCCACTGCTAAGGAACCATCGCCCACTATCTCCATATTCATTGGTGCTGTCTCCACAGAAGTCTTTTGCCATGGGCTCTTGCCCGGCCCTGTAGCCACACCTGCAATCCCAGCTCTTGGGGAGCCTGAGGCAGGAGGACTGCAAGTTCCAACCCAGCCCCCCCAACTTAGACCATGTCTCAAAATAAAAAATGGAAAAGACTGGAGATGAAACTCAGTGCAAAGGCCCTGGGTTCTGTCCTCAGTACCTCCAAAGGATTTGCTCAAAGCAGCTAAGCCAGAGTTCGTCTTAACTGTGCTGATTAATTCATGTTTCCATAGTTGGGATTTTAGTGCAGAGCTTGAGGCTTTCACTCCAGAGTGTGGAGTACTTCCTGTCTTCCCTTTGGAGCCCCCTTCTGCACACACACCATTTAACCAATGTAGAAATCAGGAATTGGGCAAGGGTCAGGTGCCACGTGCGCTATGGAGGAAATACCAAGTATCACAGCTGTTGTGTGTGCAGGTGACAGCTAAGTATCTGTAGGTGCTTAGATGACTTGTCTGGCTTCCTGGGGACACCAAGTTCGAGTGCAGGTGCTGATACAGGGCTACCTGGCCTTAATATCACCTGCTGTTTTTGCTATCCCCTCCCTTTTGCCAGGCTAGCGCTTGTTCCACTGAGCTATGTCCCTGGACCAAAATAGCTACTTTTGTAGAACAGCCTACATCATGGCTGTCTGTGGCCTATACCAAAAATCTAGGTGCAGCTTTTTCAAATGTCACATGATTTTATGATAAATTTTAAAACATTAAAATTACAGCTGGTGTGGCACATGTTGTAATCCCAGCACTACAGAAGGCTGAGGCAGGAGGATTCCAAGTTTTGAGTCCCACCTGGGTCATTTAGGCTGTCCAAGGAGCTGGCAGCATAGCTCTGTGTGAAATTCTTGAGTTCAGTCCTCAGTGCCAGAGAAAAAGTCCACTAAATTCCAGGCTCTGTAACTGTTGGACACACACAAGTGCCCCAGTGGCTGCCCTTGCCTGCAGTGTACTACCTGACCCACAGGGCTCTCACCTGGTCTCCGCCCCACCCCCCAGCTGACTGGCTTGCCTCCCAGGTGATCTTGTCACCATCACCATCAGGTCCTTGGCAGAAATCTCCAGCAAATGTTGCAGACCTTGAGATGCCTGCATGAGGTAGAACCAGTGGCCGAGTGAGAGTCCTAGTAAGCCCCAGCCCTCCCAAGGGCCAAGCTTGAGCCCCAAAACTGTCCTGCTTCACAGCAGTTGCCTACTCTGGTCACAACCATTCTGACTCCACCAAGACCTTGGTCATCCCAGATGTCACTGCTAACATGGGTGTTGATTCAGTGAGGGTAGAAATTAAAGGTGTGAATTTGTAGCAAGGCTTGGTGATTCATACCTGTCATCCCAGCACTCAGGCTGAGGCAGGAGGATTGCTCTAAGATGAAGATCAACCAGGGCTACACAGTTCAAAGATAGCATGGACTACATATTGAGATCCTGTCCAAGAGGGTGCCGTGTTTCCAGGATGCTGCTGGGGGGCTCGGGCCTGCTGGTCATTCGTCTCATCCCTGGCATGGCTTCATAGGTCAACAGTGACCTCCTAGGAGGGTCATTAAGGTGAGGAGAGCCAATCCTGCCATACACAGCTCTGCTGGAACCTGGGTTCTGAGGTCTACAAGGCACGTGGGTCAGTCAGGTGGCCAGTGCTACCTGCCCTTCCTGTGGAACTGAGGGTTGAACCAGGGCTTGAAAGATGACATTGCCAGACTCATTGTTGCCCAAGGGAAAAATGCAGTTTCACTAACAGTTGTCATGTTCTGCACTTGATCTTAGCCAAAAGGCAGAGAAGCGATAGCTGTCATGTTCTGAATGAGGAACAGGCCAAAGGGCCAGAAGTTTGTCCCTTGACCTCACAGCAGCTTCTGCGTCCAGTCATGTGAGACACTCCTTCCTGGTTCCCACGTGGCTCCCTCCCATGAGTGGGGCCCTAGAAGTCATATCTGGGTTCCAACAACGCTAGCTTGGTTCTGTCAGGGATGCTGTCCACTGGCTGGGATGGGCGCCCACCTAAGTGGTAATGGGACTCAGGACTGAGGTAGGGATTTACAGGAAAAAGCTGTCTCTGGGAAGAGAAGTGTCTCAACTTGGCCCGACTACAGACAAAAGGCAGCTTCTCATTCCCTTTCCTGCGCTGGGTACTGGACCTCGGGCCTTATGTTTTGAGTCACGGCCCCTCAAGGTCACTAAGCTGCCCAGGATAGGTTCATCCTGCCTCGGAGAGGGTCTGGCTTCCTATAAAAATCTCGAGTACTTCCGAGAGCGTGCGCCTACTAGTAGCCCAGAAACAAGAGACCCTTAAGCAGCCTCCAGGCCCGGGTGCCGCACTGCGCAGGCGCCTCACCCCTCCGACCGGATATCCGATCCGCTCCCAGCTGGAGCTGTGGGATGGCGCTCCCTGCGTGTGTGGCCGGCGGGATCCCTTTGCTGTGGCCTCGCGTGTTGCTCTTTGGCGACTCAATCACTCAGGTACCCGGAAACCTTTGATTCCGCCTGCCCACCCTGGGCGCCGGGTCGCGTACTCCTGGCCAAGCCACTCCGGGCCCCACGCTGGCCAGCAGGAGCCGTCTGCACGCCGCGCGTTGCCTCCCTCGGTTTCTGTTTTTGGGAAGCCGGCTCTATACAGAGAACATTTTGAACTAGCTGGGCGATGATAGATGGTCTTGAAGATAAAAATGCATTCAAGAACCAAGTGGAAGCCGATATGGTGGCGCAGCATACCTGTAATCCTAGTAGTCTGGAGGCTAA